>CAUYRH010021697.1:0-12691 GCA_963574655.1 Perodicticus potto | reverse complement strand
AGTAAAGATAAAACAGAAGTGAGAGATATGTGTCATTGTCTTTTGCATGAGCACATAGTATATTAAAAATAACTTGAAATATAGTAGGTTATATTATCAAGTTTAAAATAAATAAGAATTTGGAGTACTGAATTTCAAGGTTTTTTTTTAATTATGATTAGCTCAAAAAACTTCATGAATAATAAAACAGATGTCCAGTTTTTATTATTTTATATATAAAATAAACAATACTATGGGAAAGCACATGTTCATATACACATAAACATGGATTCGCAGAGATGCATATGAATAGCATAATATATGCAAGTTATTTATGCATGGGGAAAAATTAAATTCAGCTATTATGACACTTATAATTCAATTTGCTTAATCTTTTAAATTAAGGATATTTACATTTAAAATATTCCAGTAAGATTCAGTATATGCATAGATAACCTATTCTTTATAATTATTACACTTTTTAGTTTTATTTGTGATATTGAACCACACATAAAACCTAATAATAGGAAATTTCTATATTTTGCCACTGGACTGAATATATCCTGAAATTGAATAGGAAACAATGAATTATTTTATGCAAAGTAGAGGACATGCAAGCAAAATAGGTTGAAGTACTTTAATGGCACTTCAAAGAGACTTTGAATAATGGGAACATAGCTGAAGACACACTTTTTTTCATTTATGGCCGAGTCCCTCTGTTTCAGTTCCATGAACCTTTTGCTCATGTTCTCTCTAAAGAGATTTTCAAAAACATTTTAGATGTTGCACATTCATGATGTAATATCTTTTTATTATATAAGTTTTAAAAAGTTGCAAGAGAGAATTTTTGCCATATTACATACATTGACCTTTTAAAGTAAAAGTAGATAAATTTGTCTTAAAAAATCTTAGATCATCCTGGCCAGGCACTGTGGCTCGCACATACAATTCTAGTACTTTAGGAGCCCAAGACAGAAGGATGACCTAAGGTCAGGGTTTCAGACCAGCATGAGGAACATAGACAGGTACCATCTCTACAGAACCCAGAAAATTTAGCTGAAGTTGATGGTGCACACTATAGTCCCAGTTTCTCAAGAAGTTGAGGCAGTAGGATCATGGGATTCCAAAAGTTTTAAGTTGCAGTAAGCTGTGATGCTGCCACTGAACTGTACTCCTACAATAGAGTGAGATCTTGTCTCCAAAAAAAAAGCAACAGATCATCCAAATTCCATAATGATCTGATACAACTCGATTGTTATTCAATATAATGAGTAAACAAACTCTGAATTTCTCAATCTGAAATTTTGAAATATTTGTTTCCTCCTTGTGTTCATATTAAAATGGCACTTCTTCAACATAATTTTAACATAGTATAATAATTTTACATTTTAAAGTCTTTTATTGATTTCAGTAACATATTTCTACAGAAAAAATATGTATCTCAATTGTAAATATTATTTGTAAATTTTCTGTTATCAGAAAGCTCTAAATGCTAAATTTTCTTCTGTTTTGTTATCAATTACGATTATTAGTACAAAAAACAGATCAAAACAACATGAATCTTTTATAAATTTTGAGAAATAAAGCATATTTTTAAGGGGTTGTGGAGCAAAATGGTGGACTAGAGACAGCTTCTTTGCAGCCATGTGTGGTGATATTGGGGAAAAAAGACTCCAGACACCTCCAGCTGTGTGCTCAGCCCCAAAACATCCCTTCAGGGGCACAGAGAGGTGGTGGGACACTTCCGGACCCCAAGAGGAGGACAGAAGCTGTGGAGAGGCACCTGCAAGTGTATATATTTCCAGGCAAGGCCAGTGGTGCAGCAGCACTGGTGATAGTTTATAGGTGGAACTGACAGTTTACAGACAGAGAAGGTGTGTTCTGCAGGTTTCTCTCTCTCTCTTTTTTTAATGGACCTGGGCACTTGGATGGTTGAGTTACCTTGGTAGAGCTTGAGCGAGCAAGTGAGTGACGTTGAACAGCATCCAGGGGGCCAGTACTGAGCCACTGGGGACAGCAGAGCTTTCATTGTTCTATAGGAAGCCTGGCACAGCCATTGTGAGAAAGCAACCTCGCAGGAACAGCCCTAAGGGTCCTAGTGTGAGGCCAGTTCTGCTCCACCTGATAAGGGGGGCAGCAACTCCTGGAGAGATTTGAGTGACACTCACTTTCATGAGAAAGGCACTGTGTAGCTAAGGGACACAGTTTGGAGAGAGCAAAGTGTGTCTACTAAGCAGGCTGAGGAGAGCTTCAGGCTCCCAATTCTGTGAGGATTGAGGGCAAAGAAGTCAGGAAGATGCAACCAGGTCTCATCAGCAAGACAGAGGCTTCCAGCCTCAATCTTATACATCTGTATCAGCGATGTGACTAGCATCTCTTACCCCAGAAGATCATCTTTGCCCAGGAAATATGCAGGAAGATATATAGAGTTTCTTTTTTCTTTTAAAACTTTTGTTCTTTTTCTGCCTAGATATTTCTTTTTCTTTTTTTCTTGTGTAATTATAATTTCTCATTATTTCCTTCTTTAATAATAAGGACTTCATTTTTGCTACTTTTCTGCAAAAATGTTATTCTTTTTTCTTCCAGTGTTATCCCTTAAGTTTTTTTGTTGTTGTTGTTTATTTGTTTAGTTTCGATTTATAGTATTTTTGGTTTTCTTCTCTATTTGGTGAGGTGGGGTCTTGTGTCTGATCAGTTGGCAAAGAGCTCCTGATTTCAAGAGACAAACCCAACCTAGTCCCCCAGTAGTTGGGGCTTGTGGGTGTGCTTAAAAGTACCCTACTGTATACCACTATTACTCCTGGATCTCTCTTTCTGTTACTCTATTCTCTGTGTGAGTCTTTCCTTTTACTCCCTCCCTTTCATTTCATTTATCCCTTTTTTCTCTTCATTCTTCTCTTCCTTTTAGTTCTACACCAAAATGACACTTCAACATCTTAGGTCAGAGTCATGATAACTTAAAGAGCAGGAGGGAGTGTAAGGAAAAAGTAGGGGGAAAAAAAGACAATAAAAAAAACACTCATGATGAAGAAAGAGCAGGAAAATTCTGGCAACTTGAAAAACCAGAACAGACTAACCTCCCCCAAAGAGATCATGAGGTAGCTACTGCAGAGGATTTGCCTATAAAGAAATGTTAGAAATTACACAAAGGGAATTTAAAATATGGATGGTAAAAACAATGAAGGAAATTGCTGAGAAAGTGAAAAATAACCAAAAGGAAATCCAAAAACAGAATTGAATAAGAGATGAATGATATGAAGAATATACGAAGGATATATGGAGCTTACGGAATTAAAGCAGCCAATCAGGGAACTTAAAGATGCAGTAGAAAGTATCAATACTAGATTAGACCATGCAGAAGAAAAAATCTCAGACCTAGAGGATAAAGTTCGTGGGCTAACATAGGCAGTAAAAGAGATAAAATAAAGGAGAGAGAGAGAAAACAGAAGATTCAATTAAAGAATTATGGGACTTCATGAAGCATTCAGACGTATGAGTTATAAGTATCTCAGAAGGGGAGGAAGAATGCCCCAGAAGAATGGAAGCCCTACTAGAGGATATTATAAATGAAAACTTCCCAAGTATCATCAACGATTCTGACATACTCCTTTCAGAAGAAGTATCACATCCCAGCTCATGTAACTCAAACAGAGTTCCTCCAAGATCCATTGTCATGAACCTGTCTAAAGTTAAGATGAATGAGAAGATTGTGTAGGCAGCCACGAGTAAGTGCCAACTGACCTACAGGAACAAATCCATCAGGGTGACTGCAGACTTCTCAAATGAAAATTTTCAAACCAGAAGACAATGTTCTTGTACTTTTAACCCACTTGAACAAAACCATTTCAGCCCAGAATTCTATATCCTGCTAAGCTAAGCTTTAAAATTGATGGAGAAATCAAATCACTTACTGATATGCAAACATTGAGGAAGTTTGCCACAACAAGACCAGCTCTACAGGAAATACTTAGATGTATTCTCCACACTGACCATCACAATAGACCACCAACAAACTAAACTCCCAGAATCCCATCACAATAGACCATAAACAAACTAAACTCCCAGAATCTAAAGGAAAAAAACCTCACTTCCACAATGATGCAAAAGATAAAACTAAACAATGGACTTTCACAAAATAAGATCAATAGAACACCACACTTATCAATTATCTCAATAAATGTTAATAGCTTGGATTTCCCCACTGAAGAGTCAATGGCTGATTGGATAAAAAAGCACAAGCCATCCATTTGCTGCCTGCAGAAAACACACATAGCCTTGAAGGATAAAGTAAAACTCAGGGTTAAGGGATAGAAAACAATTTTTCAGGCAAATGGAAATCAGAAGAAAAGAGGGGTTGCAATCTGACTTTCAGATACAAGTGGATGTAAAGCAACTAAAGTTAAAAAGACAAAGATAGACACTTTATATTGGTCAAGGGAACAATACAACAAGAGGAAATTTCAATTTTAAATATTTATGCACCCAACTTAAATGCTCCCAGATCTTTGAAACAGACTTTAATTAGTCTGAGCAATAAAAAAATCCTATAACACCATAATAATGGTGGACTTTTAACATTCCTCCTACATAGCTAGACAGATCCTCAGGACAGAAACTAAACAAAGATAGAAGGGACTTAAACATGACCTCAGAACAACTGTGCTTAATAGACATATACAGAATACTCCATCCTGAAGCTAAGGAATATACGTTCTTCTCATCAGCACATGGAACATTCTTCAAAGTAGATCATATCCTAGGACACAAATCAAAATTCAACAAAATTGAAAGAATCGAAATTAAGCCTTGTATCTTCTCAGACCACAATCCAATAAAGGTGTAACTCAAGTTCAACAAAAATTTTCATCCCCACACAAAGGCATGGAAACTAAACAACCTTACACTGAATGACAGTTGGGCCAAGGAAGAGATTAAAAAGAAAACCATTAATTTCCTTGAGCATAACAACAATGAAGACACAAGCTACCAAAATCTGTAAGACACTGCAAAAGTAGTCCTAACAGGGAAATATATCACCTTAGATGCCTACATCTGAAAAACAGAAAGAGAGCACATTAACAATCTATTGAATCATCTTAAAGAAATGGAAAAGGAAGAGCAATCCAATCCCAACCTAGCAAAAGAAATAAGTAACCAAAATTAAATCAGAAATAAATGAAATTGAAAATAAAAGAATCAGTGGCCATCGCAACAACAAAAAAATTTAACAAATGGGACTTAATTAAGCTGAAAAGCCTCAGCACAGCTAAGGACACACAGCAAGTAAAGAAAAAACATAACCTTCAGAATGGGAAAAGATATTTGCAGAGATCAATCTGACAAAAGGTTGATGACTAGAATCTACAGAGAACCCAAATTAATCAACAACAACAAAAAAGACTAAACAATCCAATCTACCCCTGGGCAAGAGATACGAACAGAACTTTCTCTAATGAAGACAGATGAATGGCTAACATACATTTGAAAAAAATGCTCAGCATCCCTGAATGACAAAGAAATACAAATCAAATCCACCCTGAGATATCACCTAACCACAGTGAGAATAGCCCACATCACAAAGTCTCAAAGCAGCAGATGCGGGCATGTATGTTGAGAGAAGAGAAAACACTGTTGGTGGGACTGCAAACTAATACAATCTTTTTGAATGGAAGTATGGAGAATCTTCAAAGAACAAAAATTGGACCTTCCATTTGGTCCTGCAATACCTTTACTAGGCATCTACTCAGAAGGAAAAAAATCATTTTATCATAAGGACATTTGCACTAGACTATCACAGCTCAATTTGCAATCACCAAAATGTGGAAACAATCTAAATGCCCACCAAACTGGGAATAGATTTACAACCTGTGGTATATGTATACCATGAAGTACTTTTCAACCATTAATAAAGATGGAGACTTTGGGCAACACCTGTGGCTCAGTGAGTAGGGCGCCAGCCCCATATACCAAGGGTGGAGGGTTTAAACCCAGCCCTGGCCAAACTGCAACAAAAAATAGCCAGGCGTTGTGGCAGGCACTTGTAGTCCCAGCTACTTGGGAGGCTGAGGCAAGAGAATCGCCTAAACCCAAGAGCTGGAGGCTGCTGTGAGCTGTGACGCCATGGCACTCTACCAAGGGTAACAAAGTGAGACTGTCTCTAAAAAAAGAAAAGAAAAAGATGGAGACTTTACATCTTTTGTATTTATCCAGATTGAGTTGGAATACATTCTTCTTAGTAAAGCATCACAAGAATGGAGAAGCAAGAATCCACTGTACTCAATTCTAAGATGAAGGCAGTAGGTTATCTAATACATACCTTCATAAGAGAAAAACTTCATTCAAAGTGAGGTGGCAGGGGAATGAGGGAAGGGAAGTGGGGAGAAGGGTGGGGGATGGGGAGTTATAGTGTATGGCACACCCCTTGGGGGCAGGACATATTTGTGAGAGGGACTTTACCTAACAAATGCAATCACTGTAACCTAGTTCTTTGTATCCTCAATGAATCCCAAACAGTTGGCTTATGTATCTATAAATGGATATAACTTACTGGTGGAATGAGTGAAAACATAATATTAATTCTGTTTCTTTTTCTTATTTATATAGATGCAAGTGCTAAGTAAACTTCTTTTTAAACATAAATAGATGATAACAGAGTTATCCTATTAGCAGTATCTCTCAAGTCTTTGCATTGAGCTATTATATAGCTAGATAAAACCTTCTCCAGTTTTACTGAAAGCAAAAAAAAAAAAAAAAGAAAGAAAATGGAAATCACCCAAATTTCAAAGCAACACCTAGTCATTAATGAAATTAATTTTCTAAACATACACAATAAATTTGTAGACTGTTACATTGTTAATCCTATAGGTATTTACACCACTGTACAATCCTAATATGTTTGGTGAAAGAGAATATTTTCTTTTGTAAAGTAGGAAAAAGGTGAAAGTGAAGAAGACGATGCTCACTCTCACTCATATAAATTATTTTTAAGATAGATTACCCACAATTCTTCAGAATGTGGTAATTTCTTTGCTTGAAATTTATCTATATACTTTAGAAAGTTCTCAGGTACCTTCTGGGTGCCACTGTTATAATTCTCTATTTACATTTCCATACTATTTTTAGCAGTGTTTTCATGATTTTCTGATATCAATGGTCATGATAGAATTGAAACCAGTAAACTCAGGTGGAAGTACTTAACTGCCTGAAAAAAGATGGATGCAATTATCATATGGCAGCATGGTCAGAGTGGCAAGGGAGGAGACCTGGCTTTCTGAAATGGTTAATAGAATGAGGAGTATGTTGGGGAAAAATATACAGGTAGCATTGTCAACTTAGACTGTGTTCTACAGTCCTTTGAACATTATTCAGTTTGTTCTACATAATATTGAAAGAAATAAAATATAAATATTATTGCATCAATCCTAACTTGAGCTGGTTTTCAGGCTTGGGACAGACTAACTGAAATACTAACTGAAAAGGAGTAATTGTTCCTAGGGTGAAAAAAATAAAAACAAAACTTCCATTCCTTAGGTATATGGTGATAATTGGATAGTTTTTCCCAAGGATAACTTGTAGCCATGTATTAAGTTATATTGGGTACAGAAAAGTATTTAAACATTTAAAGGACTGTAGAACAAAGTTTAAGTTGACAATGATACTGAGAAGCTTTAAGTATCGTTATGTACCCCTTTGCATTAGAATGAAGGCATATGATGAATAAGTAATAAATAGACTCCTGCCTGAAGTCTGGCTTACAGTGTGTCCACTGGGGTTGAGGGCTATCATAGTGTAGAAACCTAAGCAGGTCTTTATGAAACTTCCAATGTCAACCAAGATAGTAAATAACAAACAGTCTTGCGTCCTTGAGTGGGGAAATTGTGGCAAAACTTAATGTCATCTTTCAAAATATAAAGGATTCAGAGTGGTTGACTACATAATATCTCCATTTAGTTTCCTAGTCTAGCCTCTACATGGATCCTGGATGGTAATAGTATGTCCAACTATCATCACTGTTCAAGAGAAGATTATCACAGACTCAGGTCATTTGTGGCCAATGATATGGTGAATATGTTCTTTTCTGGTAGTTTGGATTCATATGTAATGAACAAAAATGAATATTTAGAATTTTGCTCCAGAGTTATGTTAATTCATTTGCCCTCTGTCGCAATATATTCCAAAGCAGATTAGATGTTTGGAAACCCACAGAACAACATACTGATCTACTATGATATTTTGTTAATCTAGAGCAGCAAGGAATGCCTAACATTCACAAAGCCTTATTGATAGTCATTGATATTGATAGCTTTCAACATGGTGTTCTTCAGTGAAGTTTCATGGATTAATTTCACACCTCTAGAACTTTTAATAGCATCCTTGTATATCCCCTCCAATGTAAAAGAAGAATCATTAATTTTTATACCTTCTACCACAGAGAATGACGGAATGACATGTCATGCAGGCAATCATCTCCAGGCCTTAGGACAGTGTATTTTGCACCCGTGGATACTATTGTTGCCCCCTATACAGTCATATACTGTATAATGACATTTTGGTCAATGACAAGGGTGATCCCATAATATTATAATGGAGCTGAAAAAATTCCTACTTTCTAGTGACATCATAGCCATTTATATGGCCATAGTGTAATGTATTACTGAGTTTAAATACACAGATATTTGCCATTGTTTTATAATTGTCCATTGTATTTAGTAGTAATATGCTGTATAGATCTGTAGGCAAAGAACAACAGTATGTAGTAGACTATACCATGTAGGTTTGTGTAAGTACACTTTATGAGGTTCACATAACAAAAAATCATCTAAAGGCACATTTCTCTTTCTATATGCTGAAAATGACCAAACTGAGTACCAAATCAAGAAGTCAATCACAATTACAATAGTTGCAAACAAAATGAAACACATAGGAATATACTTAACCAAGGAAGTAAAATATATTTACGAGAAGAACTACAAAAACTGAATAAAGAAAGCATAGATGACACAAATAGATGTTAAACTTCACATGCTTATAGATTGGAAAAATTAATGCTGTTAATGTGTGCATACTGCCCAAAGTGATATACACATTCAAGCTATTCCTACACAAAGGAGCAACATATTTTGGTACAGAATTAGAAAAAAATCCTTAGTTTCATATGGAGTCTATTTAAAGAGCCCCAAATAGCCAAAACGATTCTAAGCAAAAGGCACAAACCTGGAGGTATCACATTGCCTGACTTCAAATTATACTACAAGGGAATGGTAAAAAAAAAAAAAAAAAATCGATGGTACTGGTTAAATGTAGATATATAAATCAATGGAACAGGATTGATAATCCAGAATTCAAACTCTGTACCTATTAATAACTGATCTTTAATAAAGCAGACAAAAATGTACACTGGGGAAAGACACCCTATTCAATGAATAGTTGAATTGAATAATTATTCAATGAATAATGCTGTAAAAATTGGATAGCCACATGCAGAAGAATAAAACCAGATTCCTACCTTTCACTATACATGTGTATAAAACATTAACTAAAGCTCAATTAAAGACTTAAATGTAAGACTTAAACCCATAAAAAATTATAGAAGAAAACTTAGGAAAATTTCATCTCAACATTGGCATAGATAAAACAAATATTAAAGCATCACATGCTCATGTGATTGGAAGAATCAAGTCATAAATAATTTATGACTGAGATCTTAAAATCAAATGCAAAAATAAAAATAAATAGCAAATAAACTAAAAAGCTTCTACATGGAAAACTAATCAACAGAGAACATAGACAACTTATAGAATGTGAGAAAATATTTGAAAATTATACATCCAACAAAGGACGTATATCTAGAATCAACAAGGAACTTAAAGTAAGAATAAAAACAAATATCCCTGTTAAAAAATGGGGAAAAGATGTAAATAGACATTTTTTTAAAGAATTTATACAAATGAACAATAAACATACAAGGTATGGTAATTAAGTTTGCAAACTCATCCTAGAAAAAGTGGTACGTACCTCATTCCAGAATATCACTGTGGTCCCCTTTGAAATACTCCCTTGGGGAAGCTATGCACTGATGCCAGTACCTAGTCCACCCTTCAGAGAAATTTTGGAACTCTTTTTCTGGAATTACCATCAGGACCTATCATGGTACAGCACACAAAAGCACACAACAATAACGAATGTCACTCAGCAAGACACCGCCACCTGTAAACATGAACAAGACACTGATATACTAAGGTTATAAAACCTTACTGCATTGTTTGTACATCACTGCCAGCATAAGCACATGGTGGTAAGTTAGTGAAATTAATTGTCAGACCTTTGTATAACAACTATACTTAGAAAGTGACCATAGTGATATTCAGCAATGAGATATGTAGCACTTTTTCCAGGAGAGTTTACAAATATTATTGTCAGCTCTTGTATTTAAAAATATACACCATCACTAACCATTAGAAAAAATTGTATTTGGTCAGGATGGTCATTATTAAAAATTTAAAAAAAAACAATAGATATTGGCATGGATGTGTTAACAATGGAACACTTATACACTGTTGGCAAGAAGTATGGGTAAATACTCATACAATCTGCATGGAGATTCCTAGAAGAACTAAAGGTAGACCTACAATTTGATTCAACAATCCCACTACTGGGTATCTATCAAAAGGAAATTAAGTCATTATACCAAAATGACACCAGCACTCCTATGTTTATCATAGAATAACTATTACAAAGATACAGAATCAATCTTACTGCCTGTAGACTGCTGAGAGAATAATGAAAATATAATGAGTATATATATATATATATATATATATATATATATGTGTGTGTGTGTGTGTGTATACACACACATACATACACATATACAAACATACCATGGAATACTACTCAGCCATTTAAGAAGGAATGAAATAATATCTTTCATAGCCACTTGGATGAAATTGGAAGCTATTACCCTAAGTGAAGTGTCTCTATAATGGAAAAACAAACAGTGTATACTTTTGCTTATAATTGGGAATTAAGTGATGGGTATGCATGATCATATATAATGGTAGAATAAACACTGGAGACTTAGAAGGGGGAAGTGTGGGAGGAGTGTGAAGAATGAAAAATTACCTATAGAGAACAATGAACACTATACAGTTCTCCAATACACTAAAGGCCCTGACTTCACCAATATATAATTTGTCCATGTAACATAAAAATATTTGTATCCCCTAAATTTACTGAAATAATTTTACAAGAGAAAAAAAATAGAAAAAAAACCCAAACTGGTAGAACTCTTATACCTTATGTGAATATTTCAATGTAAGGACATAAGAAACATGAAAAAGCAATAAGAAGTGACAACTGAAAAGGACATAAAAATTCTTATAATGCCTTAAATTATTATTTGGCTCCTACCAATCATTCAATAAAATAAATGTAAATTTTTGTGTATTAAAAAAGACCTGGATTTACATTATAGAGATAAGCAAGTTTAAACTATGTGGTCACTTAGGTTTATTTGTTCTAAAGTACAGATTACAGTTCAAAAGAACAGAAAACCTATGAGAAGAGCTTTTGAATAGATTTTGACTCAATTTCCCGGTTACAACATTAGACAGAGTCACAAATTATGGACAAAATCCCATTGTAAAGTTATATTTTAGAAATAAAATTTTCTGGCCCAGATTTATTTAAATTTTAAGGTCTCTTGGTTATTTTCCTTTGCTAATATTATCTTAAGTACCATTCCTGTCTATAATTGGCATTTATGGTATCTAATTTTATTTGTTTCAGGTAAGTTTTTGGATCAAGTGCATCCTTATAATTTCTGGGGACTAATCTCAAGTCATCTGAATTTATTATGAAATCCACGATCTGAAGTACATAACTTATTAGTTTAATGCTATAGTTAGGTATTTAATAAATATTGTCTCTCATTAACCCCCAAAGCCACATCTTGGAGAAGCACACATTTTCTCTAGAATGAATAGGGTATTTCCATAAAATGCTTCATATTATGAGGTCTGGTTCAGAAATGCATTGCTCTTTCATCTCCATGATCAAATTAGAACATAAGTTACATGCTGAGATGCTTTTTGTTGCTTTGGAAGGCTAGTAGGCTATTATCTCACTGCTAATGGTAGCCTTAGTGGCTTCCCACGGTGTTTCTTCCAATGTTTCCAGGCCATTGTTTTAAAAATATGTTTGGGTCATTGATAGCAAATGGTGGTTAACACATTGTTTGTAGAATAGAAGAGAAGTAGAACGCCACAATCTATGCTGGTGAAAAGCCATTTTCAGTTGCTGCTTTGCTATTAACAAGAAAGAATCTTAAAAATTCAGTTCATTTTACTTAACTCACAATCTCTGTGGGGTTTATAGAATCTTCTATAGAGAATTAAGTTCTGTGTTTGAAATAATTAAAATAGGCTACCTACATTGGATACTTTTTCTTCCATTCTTGAGATACTTTGCTACTCAGCCCTACTATGAAGCTAAGCTATAGCTTTCACATGAAGCCTAAACCCCCGTTATAGCACAAGAAATGGGGAGGGGGGCAAAGGAGGGGAGAGGAGGAGGGAGGATGGGTGGAGGGAGGGTGATTGGTGGGATCACACTTACAGTGCATCTTACAAGGGTACAAGTGAAAATTACTAAAAGTAGAATATAAATGTCTTCATATAGTGATTAAAAGGCCATGAAGGCTATGTTAAATAGT
>CAUYRH010021694.1:0-58337 GCA_963574655.1 Perodicticus potto | reverse complement strand
TGAACTCAGGAGTTCGAGACCAACCTGAGCAAGAGCAAGACCCATTTCGCCTAAAAATAGAAAACTAGCAGAGTGTTGTAGAGGCACATATAGTCCCAGCTACTCCGGAGGTTGAGGCAAGGAGATCACTTGAGCCCAAGGATTTGAGGGTGCTGTGAGCTCTGACACTACAACACTCTACCCAGAGAGACAGAGTGAGACTCTGTCTCATAAAAAACAAAAATGCACCATTGCTTACAACCAACAACACGATGTTCCATTGGCCATTCAAGAAAGGCTATGAGAAATTCTGAATGACTTACCTTCTGAAAGAAGTAAGTTTACAAAATAAAGTTGCTTTCAAGTTGCTCTCCTGCCAACTGTGGTCTGCATGAGATCAGCTCCTGGTCCAGTAGCCTAGGGTCTGAACACATCTATTCCCAGCAGAGGACAAGCAACGTGACCTATTTAACATCTTCTGTCACTGATCACAGAGTATTAAAAGAAGACAGTATCTCAAAGGAGTATCTCAGTATCTTCAACACTCTCTTTGAACATGAAAGTAAATGAGGCCCTGGCGAGGTGACTTGTCCAGTGATAAAAGCTGAGTGGCAGAGCTAAAACCAGCACATGGGTCTCCTGATCCCCAGCCAGGCCTCTTTTTGCCCCAACATCTGCTGTCCATCTGCCGATGTTGTGTTGTGTTTGAATGTGTCCATTTGTTCACGTTCAAACACTACACAAGTAGTGTCATGATTAAGGGCACAGTTTTGGGGGACAGGCCAGTGGGCTCCTATCTACACTAAGCCACTTCCCAACTCTTTGAGTTTAGGAGAACCACCTGCCTGTCTGTACTTCAGTTTGCTAATCTGTCACCTGTGGATAATGTATCTGTATCTGCTCCCGTAAGACTGTTATGAGAAACGGGTGGTATCAATGTCTTAGCTTTATACTGTACATAGAGCAAGTGCCAGTGAATATTATTAAAAATGATTATTCCTAAAGGAAGCAACCTTGAAAGTCAAGTATTTCTTACTTTAGCAATGAGAAGACAGGTGCATAGATAAAGAGACCTGACCAAGGTCATGCTATTCCCACAAACCATGACTAAAGGTTTGTGTGCCTGCAAAATTCATATATTGAAATGTAATCCCCAGCATGATGGCATTTGGAGGTGAGGCCTTCAGAAGGTGAAATTGCTTTTAGTATGTGATTAGGTCATAAGGGTGGAGCCCTCCCTAAGGGATTAGTGCCCTTCTAAATGAGATCCCAGAGGGCCCTTGTCCCTTCTGCTACTTGAGGATGCAGTGAAAAGACAACCTGTGTTGGTGCCCTCACCAGGCATGGAATCTGGCAGCACCTTGGTTTTGGACATCCCAGCCTCCAGAACTGCAAGAAATAAAGGCTTGTCATTTAAGCTTCCCAGTCCATGGTACTTTTTGTTATAGCAGCTCAAATGAGCTAAGGCACGATGCATGTCCCTTCAAGCCCAGAGCCTTTTCAGTAGCAATTGATAGGAAATTTCAGTCTTATGAAAAACTATCAACTTAAGTAACTTAAAAGGATGGTTGCTGACTGACTAAAGTTATGTTGGATCCAGCTGTTTATGTAATTCTCTCTCTCTCCTCTCCACCCTCCCATCTTTCTCCTCCTCTCTCTCCTTCCCTCTCTCCCTCTCTGTCTTCCCCTCTCTGTTACTCTCTCCTCCCACTCCTCTTCTATTTCTTGACCTTTTCCCCCACTGAGTTGGCTTTGTACTTAAGTCCTCCACACATGAAAACTCTTACATCTCTGAGCTTAAATCATCTTTATAAGGGACCCTGCAGTGGGTGGAGGGTGGAATAAAAGAGGTATGGTTTTCCAATTATTCCTGAAAAGTTCATGCTAATTTGACTAATTAAAGTCAGGTGTTCAAGCCCAAGCACTTGAGCCAGGAGCCCCTCACATGCTCATTGCTGGGTCTGGGCCAGATGGGGTCACTCCTGCTGACATCCACCTACACCACACAGATGGGGCATAGGGAAGGCAACCAACCCAGGAAGAAGAAAGGGAGGAGATTTGAACCCCCAAACCCAGCCAGCACCTGGAGCCTCACTTTTCGATTCCTCTCCATGTGGAAAGACGTGAAGGCATCCACTCCCATCGCTCTCTCCCCCTTGTGCCTTTGATTTTGTCTGATTCCTCATTCTGCTCACATCTCCTTCTTTGGACTTGAAAACTATCAACTCCTCTCTAGATTCCTAAAGGATCTCAGGTTCCAAACCTGAGCTCCAGCTACTAAGTACAACTCCCTGCACCAAACAGTAATGTGGAAACCTACAAGCACAGGTACCTTTGAAGCAGATCTGGGGACTCCATGAAGAGGGTAACCTACTTCTCTTTCCTTTAGCACCTCAGACCCCTCCTGGCACAGGGACTGTTGGCTCCAGCACTGGCCTCACCCCACAGCAGCTGGGATCCTCTAAAGAAGAAACAGTGGGAGCTCAGATGTTCCAAGAGCCAGCACAGCTTTGAACACTGCAGGGGAAAGTCAGAGTCATCCCCTCCTACTGACTGCAGCATTTCCACAGCGAGCTCTGCCGACTTGCTTATGCAGAAGGCTTGGGGCCGTGGGAAGAGGCATCGATGCTAAGATGCTAATGCTGGATCTGCTGGTTAGCAGGCAGGTGGCTCTGGGGAGGGCAGTTAGCCTCCAAGAAGTGTCAGTGTTCCAGTCTGTAAAATAGGAGCAATGACACCCACCTTCCAGGAGTGATGTGAGCATTTAACAAGACCTCTAGGGACTGATCAGCGCAATTTGGTTTTCACTCTTTCTCCCCCCCCCACTTCTGCTTTTTAGGGATGAACCATGATATAGGACAAATATCTCCACTCCCCTCAAAGGAGAAATGCCAAGCTGATGAATTAAATTCCAATTGCAAATTGGACTATGCATTCTAAGGTATAAATACACCAGATCTCTGCTCCTCTTCCTCTGTCTCCTTGGGGAAAAGGCTGGAGCTTCTTCTAAATTCAAGGAGACCCAGAGTTCTCTCCCTCTCCCCGTTCATGGCTACAGGTACAGGTTAAGAGAGACCAGAATTGGCAGTTCCAGATATCGGGGCTTATACTTTCTCTTTGGTCTCCTGACTGCGTATTCTCTACAGCTGGGGGAAGCCTCGTGGCATTGCATGGTATGTTCCGATGCTGGGGTCTTGGAGAAATAGCACATTTCGTTGCTCCAGTTTGGGTAGCTAAGCTGTCCTTACAGAAAAAAAGGCTTCTGCTTCAAAAATCAGTCTTTGGCCCAAATAGGACCCAACACAAGTTTTTGGAAATTAAGTTTCATGGAGACACTGCCACACCTGCCCGTTTACATACCGTCCACCGTATCCACATATTCTGGATCCAGAATTCCAGGATCCACATATTCCATATCCAGTCAGTCACATATTCTGAAGAAAACAATATGATGGCAAAGCCACAAATATTTACTATTTTTTCCTCTACTGAAAAAGTTTGCTGACCCCTTACCTACATAGCCCAACCCACCTTCCTAGACTTCAACCTTAGGGCTTAGAACCAAAGCCCCACCAACCAATAAATGTCATTTTTCTTTCTTTTGTCCTGTCACTCTCCTTACGAAATTATATAATTGGTCTTGGACAGGATTTGGACATAACCTGGGTCTCTAGACCATATGGTCTAAATTGCCATAGGATTGAAATGCTCACACTTCATGCATTTCCCCTTAAGTTGACTGTTATGTTTACAGATCCACAGTGATGGGGCAGGAGCGGGGCCTTCTAGTATGGACACAGCCCTGGTGCCAACTGGGAAGCCCACATGGCTGAGCATGGTAGCAGCTCTTCCATTACTTGGTGGCTGTGCGACCTTCCACAAGAAACTCAGCCTTTCCTGGCCTCAGCATTCTCTTCCATAAAATAGAAGCAAATAAAACCAGACTTCCAGGTCACTGTAGAGATATGAAATCACAGACACAGTGCAGCTAGCACAGTGCCAGGGATAGTGTTGATAGTAACAAGTATCTACTCCTCACTCCCAGTTCTCTTCTTGCTAAAATGATGCCCTCTGTCTTTCATGATGCTGGGTCACTAGCCCAGGTCCCTGAGATCTAGTGTCCTGCCCAGACAGACCCAGGATCCACAACATTCCTCTTGCTCTGCTGTCACATGTGTTTGCAGGTGTCTTGCCTACTCAGAGTTTTGATCGCTCACACCAGCCAATAAGATCATCCTAGAAGCTTTTTTTTTTTTTTAATGACACTCATCCCATCCTGCTTTGTGCTCAATGGGGAAATAGTACTGGACTTGGAGCTGTGTGGCTGGGACGCTGCTAAGTGCCAGGCGTATGACTTTGGGCACTTCCGCACTCCTTTGTGAATCTATCTCCTTTTGTGAGATGGGGAAGAACATATTTCAGTGGCTATTAATTGGTACATATTTATGAAAAGGTTCTCTGCAAACCTCTCTCCTAATGCAAGTACGTAGGGGTTAGGTTCACATACCTTGGAGGGCCACAATTCAACCCATAACATTAATGATACTCCATAAAGTTACTGTTCTAAGTGTTTGTGTATAATTACTTCTTAAAAGGCAATATATCATTGCAGCATCAATGCGTAATTCCTCGGAGGGTCCTGCAATGAATGATTAAATGGATTGTTGGGAGTTCGTTTCTAAAATGTATTTTATTTTATTTACAGAATGAAGAATTTTCTATTTCTTATCCTGCTGTCTAGTAGCTATCTCATGAGTGTTTTCTAGATGAATAATTAGTAACAGAGGGACAGAGACGTCGTATCCATCCTCTCTCTTCACGCGCCCCCCCCCCCCCCGCACCTGTGTTGGTCATGCGCTTTGTGTTAGTTCCTTTACCAGGTCTTAACTCTGTGCACCCGGTATGCACAGAATATCTTACACACTGAGAAAGTGCCTAATAAACACGTGTATCATCTAATAAAGCAACAGTAGTTGCTACGATTGCAGCCTCTGAACTAAGACTACCTGAGTTTTAAGTTCCAGGACTGCTACTGTTTAATACACATTTTCAAGATTCAGTCTCTTGGCTCCGCACCCGGAGCACAGTGTTTATAGTGCCGGCCACATGCACCAAGGCTGGTGGGTTCAAACCCGGCGCAGGCCAGCTAAGCAACAATGACAACTGCACCAAAAAATAGCCAGGCGGACACCTGTAGTCCCAGCTACTTGGGAGGCTGAGGCAAGAGAATCGCTTAAGCCTAAGAGTTTGAGGTTGCCGTGAGCTGTGATGCCACTGCACTCTGCTGAGGGTGACATAGTGAGACTCTGTCTCAAAAAAAAATAAAAGAAAGAAAAGATTCAGTCTCTTCACCTATGGAGTGAGAATAACAATACCATCTCATAGAGCTTTGTGACAATTGTAACAGTAATTATACAGAAAACACTTAAAACAGTAACTTTATGTAGCATTACTAATGTTATGGGTTGCATTGTGCCCCCACCAAAGATATGTAAGCCTAACCCCTGATATGTGACTTTATTCAGATAAAGGGTCTTTGCCCATGTAATCAAGTTAAGCTGAAGTGTCACTGGGGTTGGTCCTAATCTAATATGGCTGACGTCCTTATAAGAAAAAAGAAATTTGGGCATGGGTCCACACACAGGGAAGACAGTGCTTAGACACAGGGGCAAAGCCACACGAAGTAGGGGGGATTGGACCAATGCAAGTACAATGAACCAGAGAACGCCATGGTTTGTTGTAAGACAACAGAAGCTAGGAAGGGCCAAGGGACGAGCCTCTCTTAGGGGCTGCAGAGAAAGTACACAGCGACGCCTTGATTGATATTTCCAGCTTTCAGAACTGTGAGACAATACATGGCTGTGGTGTTAAGCCACCCAATCTGTGGATTTTGTTATAGTAAGCACAGGAAGCTGAAACAATTAGCTACCATTATTACTCTGTGGTTAAAATTACTACCATTATTACTATAGTAAACACAGGAAGCTAAAACAATTTAGCTACCATTATTACAGCAAGGACAAATTCACGCACTAGAGAAGGACACCTTCTTTAGGTTTCCAGGATCTGAAGAGCATTCAGAAGCAAACTTGTTTGCAGAATCTTGGGAGACTTTATTGGAACCAGGCAAGGCCGCGAATATCTCCAGCCTGGTTGACTAGGTGAATTCTAGCATAAGTTTATGTAAGTCACAAAAAATTCCACTTCATTTCTAATGATTCACAATCCCCCGACAGTGCCACCCTAACTCCCGTCACACCAGTGTAATAAGCCACGTCCCATGACAAGCAGCAGGCGCTTCACGCAGAGGTGAGAAGAACCAGCCAGGCAGCCCAGCCTCCCGTCCCTTTGGTTGTCATCAAGCGCGTCTCAGCTGGTTCACTCCCTGCATTTCATTCTCTTTCCTGTGAATTCTGAAAGGGTTTCACTTGGAATCCGACTTCAGTCAAAATCTTGGCACCAAGCATATAACCGAAAAACCTCCTCCTCTTCCATCAGACTTGTCCTGGTGGTCATATCACTGGGAAGGTGTGGGTCTTCATGGACTGGTTAGACCGATTCGTACCCATAGGGGATGATAGTGGCTTGACTATTTTCCCACCCAGCATCCTTTTCCCCCTCCACTTCCCTAACTGAATGATAATCGCATACAGGGACCCACTCCTCCTCTACAAGCCACAGAAGCCCCACCCCTGAGTTCAGAAATGGATCCAAATTGATCTAAGTGCAGTGTCGTTTCCCTGCTAGGGGCTGGTTCACAAACTACATGACTCAGTTCAGGCCTATAAACCCTGAGTGGCCCTCTGCAAGGGAGCTAGGGAGAAGGTCCTCACCCCTAATGAAAAAGAGGAGTTAGAGGAAGGGGGGGAGGGGATAAACAAAAGAGAGAGAGCTTATGCAGAAGCAAAGGGAGGGCAGGGGTCTCGTTTCTCTGGACATGGTTGCATGTGGCTGTGACACCTGCAACCTAAAGATGGAGGCCACACTGAGGATGGCAGGCGCGTTAGAAGGAACTTTGGTCCTCGATGAAAATGTGGACCTGATAAATCAACCAATTTTAAAGCCTGACATGTTTTTGGATATTTTCTACACTAAATGCTTATAAAATTGCCTTACTATTTAAGCCAGTTTGAATCAGTGTCTATTACTAGCAAAATTAATGCATTTTGATAATAAAGAATTGGGCACCTTTAAAACAAAAATGATGATACAGAAATCAAGTTTGTTATCTTGCTTTTTTCACTCACCAAGAAAATTTTCCTATGTCAATGGATAATGTTTATAAATTTAATTTTCTAGGACATCATTATACTTTGAAAATGCATCATAGTTTACTTAACTATTTACATATTTTGAATAACTAGACCATTTCCATTTTTCACTATTGTAAATAACATTAAGGCTAACATCTATAAACAATTTTATTTAGTTCCTTAAGACAGATTAGAGAAGTAGAATTACTGATTAAAAAAAAACAACTTTTGAAGATTCTTGGTATTACCAAATTGCTTTCCAGAAAGATGAAACCAATTTATATTCTCATTAGCACTGTATAAAACAACCTATTTCCACCACAACATAAATCATAGGCAATTTAATAAAAAAGAATGATATTCTCGTCTTCATTGAAATGTTTTGATTACTGGTGATGCTATTTCCCTTTGTTTACTGGCTACATATATTTTTCTTCCACAAATTGCCCATTCATGTTCTCACTGATTTTTAATTGGAGTTTTTAAAATACATCCCTACTGATTTGTACAATTCTAGGACTCACACTGGCCTAATATGTGCAATAAGCTTTAAATTCATAATTTGTTTTAATCATCAAAGTAATTTTATTCAATAGGTTTCAGCAAACACAAAGTTCAAGATGAGGCTCGGAGGTTGACTTTGTGATAGTTATCACGTGTGTTTCAAGCCAAAGGACGGGGACATATACACAAATGCCAATTTGATATTTGACATTTACGAGTGACTTAACTAGCACCTAAACCAGTGATTTTCAACTGGTGCACCGCGGCACACTAGTATGCCAGGAGAGGACCTTAGGTGTACCATGAAATGTTTTAAAGATCACTAATTAAGTTATTTTCAAAAGACATTCAAAGCACAGTAAATACATTCTTCTTTTACTCCTATTCATTTATTTGTTTATTTTAGTGTGCCAAGGCAGTTTAACTATAGGTTCAAGTGTGTCGTGAGATAAGAAAAAGACTGAAAAACACTGATCTAGAATCTTCTCTTTTTCTTGCGGGTGAACCTTTATATCTGAGGACTAGTGTGGTTCTAATTCATTTTAGAAAAATAGCAGGATGAATTTTTCCACTAGACATATTTCTATTCCTTTGATGACACAGACAACCCAACTCCGTGAGCCTGCCCCCTGTGTGGCAACTGGAGCAGGAAATTGAGACGTTCCCAGTGTCTGGAATCAGCCAGCACCACCTGCACCACCTGCTTCCTGTTTGTCAGCAGTAGCGGGGATGATTGCAACCTGAGCCGGAGGTGACAGAAGACAGAGCAATAGCAGGATACTTTGAGCTGCCACTGGGGTAAAAACTATCAAAGCAACCCAGAAGAGCACCATAGAGAAGTGGTGAAGCAACCACCATGGAGCAGTGGTTTTGAGGCTTCATGTAGGAACCACCAGAGGGATTTCTAAAACCTCATACTCAGGCCATGCCCGATACCAACCAAACTAAAGTCTCTAGGAAGTGGATCCAGGCATCAGTCATTTTTAAAGCTCCCCAGGTGGTTTCCATGTGCAACCAAGCTTGAGCACTAGTGCTGCAGGAGCAGATCTGTAACTTCTTCAGCACTTGGAGATCCAGGAAGGCTCTGGCAGAGCCCAGAGAACTGCAAGGCCAGCGAGAGTCTGAGGGACCTGGACCTCCCCCACAGGCCTCCATTTGGATACCCATGCTCCTTTTAGCATTCTTTTTTTTGCAGTTTTTGGCTGGGGCTGGGTTTGAACCAACCACCTGCGGTATATGGGCCAACGCCCTACTACTTGAGCCAAGGCTCCACCCACGTTTCAGCATTCTTTACAATCGCCAAGGTATGGAAACAAAGTATCTGTCTATGGAAGGATGAGAAACTGTGGAGTGTATATTCCACCATGGAATACCATTCAGCAGGAAGTCCTGCCATTTGTCACACATGGATGAACCTGGAGAACACAGTGCTGAGGGAAATTAGCTGAACCTGGACAAATACTCCGTTATTCCCTTATATGTGGGATCTAAGGGGAAAAAAAAAATAGTCACAGAAGCAGAGAGTAGAAGGGTGGTCCCCAGGGCTTTGGGGTGGAGCGAGGAAAGGGGAGATTTTGATCAAAGGGCACAAACTTTCAGCTATGAGATGAGTAAGTGCTAGACCCCTAGGGTGCAGCAGGGTGGCTGTAGTTAATATTGTTATATACTTGAAATGAGCTAAGTTGATCTCCAGAGTTCTCACCACCACAAGAAATGGGAACTATGTGATGAGTATGTTAACTAGCAAACATCATTCTGTACACCCTAAAAATATTGAGTTGTTTGTGGATATCTCAATAAAGCCTAAAGCTGGAGGAAAATAAAATACGTGCATTTTTAAAAAGTAAGATCAGGGCACAATGCACGCTGTACATTGCACGGCTTGTACAATGAGACCTGATGCTGAATAACTTTGTGGTAGTTATCACGTGAGTATCCTGCGACTGCTTCTGTCTTCTGTGGCAGGTACAATGCACGACTTTGTGGCACACCTCTTAGGTCAAGGACACAATTACAGCTCAGACTTTACCTTACACATGCAAACAGTGTAACCTAATCATAGCACCCTCATGGTAATCTGAAATTTAAAAAAAAAAAAGTGTAGGTTCTATCTTCTTGCTTAGGTGACAGATACTGAGATTTTTCAACGGGCCTTTGAACAAACTCTGGCATGGAAAGATTCAGCTTGTTGTCTGAAGAGAAGGTTATGGGCCAATGAGATGGGTCTTGACTTAGAAACCAAGTAACAGGAGATAAGGTTTATATTCTTTTTAATCAGAAATTTCTCTTAGGCTCATGAAGTAGATACAAGCTTGCAGGTGGGCAGAGCCCAGGGACCCTCCTCTGTGAGTGTTAGAATGCCACCTTGCAAGGGAGACAGCCCTCCCCCAAGCTAAGTAAAACCCTGAAAGAATCTCCCCTTTCCTCACCAAACAAACCACAGAGATAAGAACAAAGAGACCAAAGTAACTCCACCTGCCTGGACACACAGGGCACTCCCCCTTCACCCTCACCCTCTGGTTCTCCTTCTCTCTCTACTGGACTTCCTCTGTGGTTACTCAGCTGGAACTTACTTACTCACAAATGTGCTTCAACATTTCTGTTGTTCCAGAAAAGTCTTTCTCCTTCATGATCACAAATCAAAATATTACTTTATCTTGTAACAAGCTCTTTCTCGATGGCCACAGGATTCCTACTCTCTTTCTCATCATTGAAAGCAACTAGATGCTAAAAAGTCTCTGGTGTGCAGCAGGCGGCACAATTCCCAGTTTGCACGCGGAGAGGTCAAGAGGCATTCCCAGGGTGCCAGAGCTACTCAGTGGACCAGCTGAGTCCTTCAGAGACACAGCAGTGGCCAGAGACGTAGCCAGGAGCTCAAAGAGAACCAGAAGGAAGACAGATGCTCAGACACTCAAAGAAAAAGACGCGGAGATTCAGAGACGTATGAACACGGGAGGAACGATTTCAGAGTCAGGAGTCGAAAGGCCTTTACTCAAAGTAAAGAACCCAAGGCAGATCTGAGCATCAAACCCCATGGAGAGCGTGGCGTGGGGTCGTTTCCACCCCTCGGTTTCCCCCAGTGCAACTACTAAGAGCAGAGCAGGGATGAGGAATGGGTTTCACTTTGCATGCCAACTCCAATCAGTCGGCTGTCACTCACGCGCAGCATTGATGAGGATTTGAGGCTGCACCTGGGCTGGTAGAACAAGACTACAGGGATGGATTAGTAATGTCTGTCACGGGTGCGGGTGAGGAGAATCACAACACGAGTGCCAGGTGTCCTCCGTCTCCAAACTAGATTGCCTCTAAATTCAAATTTCAGCTCTAACATTCTGTGATTTCATGCAACCGTGACAAAAATGTAAGATCTTTTCAGCACACTACGTTTTTTCTCTAAAATTGTGGCTATTACCTGTCATCACTGGGTAAGAGGGGAAAAAATATATGATCCAAGGAATATTCAAAGAGGGAACGTTGTGGGTTTCTTTTTTTCTTCTTTTCTCCCAAAGCTTCTAGAAATAGGAACATTTTAGAATGCCGAAGGCTGTTTTTCTGCATCCCTTGGAGAGACAGAAGAAGAAAGACAGCTGGAAAAATTTAGGACAGTTGTAAATTATTTAGGACCCTTTGCTTTATTTGTATTTTCCAAAAGAACACAGGCACCAGGGTTTCAGCCGCATGCACCCTGCTCGCTCGGTAAGAAATATGGAAGCTTAGGCTGTGAAAATGAAAAATCCACAGCGTGTGCTCAGAAACATCTGAAAGCTGGAGTTGAGTAATTTGTTTTACAATACAGGTAATACGTCCTCCAGGAGCTGGAATCTGGGAAGGAATAGGGACGGTTGGCAGGAAGGTCAGACCCACAAGGTTTGGAGGATGCTGGTCTTTGGAAACACTAGAATTCTCTTCCGGCCTGGGGTCTGGCTCCCCACTGGGGCTTTCACCTTCCTGTGACTTACAGCAGAGGTAACTCTAGAATGAGATGCTCCAGGCTGGGATATTTAGACCCTAAATAGCTCAGCAATCTGCCATTTCTTCCTGTCCCTTTTGTTTTGTCCTGGTGGAGGTCCTCACCTAGACCCCTTCTTACTAAAGTTTCCTGACTCCTCTCTCTACCTCTTGTCTAACCTGTCCTCAACACCATGACCAGACTGACATTTTCAAAATATATACCTGACTGTGTTGCTCCTGTTTAAAAAGTCTTGATAGTTCCTTTTACCTGTGGATAAAATGAGAGGTGCTGAAGGCGTCCTGCAAGATCTGACCCCTACCTGCAACTTTAGACCCCCACTTACTGTGCTCCTCACTCCAACCCAGCAGAGCTCCCTACACATTGAGCTGTTCTTAACTGTTCTTTTGCTTCTGTTGCTTCATCCAGGACATCTGGTCCATTGAAGTCCACCAGGTTAAGTCTTTAACCCTTCATGTAGCCAGCCACCTTGTGCACACTTCTGTGTCACATACACCCTATTCTGCAGCTGGCCCTCTATTCTTCCAGAGAGGAGTTCCTTGAGGGGAGGAGAGTCACATCCTAGTCATCTTTATGGCATAGGATTGAGTGCCAGGCACCCTCTTAGTCCTTGAGGACCAAAATAAGTGGATGGATGGATGAAGAAACGAATGACCATGCACAAGGGCCCACCTTGTCTACGGTTTTTATTCTTTAGCAAATTTGCCCAAAGGAAGTTCAAGTGTATCTTTAAACGATTAAAACAAAACCAACTTGAAGTTTAAAATGGGTTATACACGAAGTCTACCTGCTCCTTTTCTAACCAATCTTCCCATTTTGAGTTCTTAGAAGGCTAGTAATTTTAGCACTCATTGACGGTAATGATTTTAGTGGGAGGGAGGAGAGAAAATCAGGAAGGAGAAGAATAGATTGATTCATCAAGAGACGCGTTTTAGGACCTGCCTCCAATCTGCATATCTATTTTAAGCTATAAGATCTCAGTCTTTGTCTGAATTTCCTTCCACTCCTTGAATATTACTTATTTCCCTTGGACGTGTGCGTGTGTGTGTTTTAGAGATGAGAGTAAGTTTCTCTTGTTTTCCTTTTTTTGTGAAGGAGATATTGATATTTCATTTTGTAAAAGAAATTCTGTGGTTGTACTAATATGATAAATGGATTTATCTGGTTTCAAATGCTGCTGGCAAAAAAATTACTTCTGCCTGATTTTTGACATTTTGCAGCTCCAAAAGAAATTCCCATTTAGTCTAATTAGGTGCTCTCTCTCTCTCTCCTCTCTTTACTGTGTCTCCGTCACTCATTAGTTTCCAGCTGGGTGAGGCATTAGAAGAAGTTTTCTAATTACCTTTGTTTTGTAGGCATCCTTACCTGTGGGTGGCCACTGAATGCTTACCCAAGCCAGATTGCTGATCTCTACTGACCAGTGACCTTACCCTCCAATCTGCTTGTTCTCTCTCTTGTCCTATTAGCAAATAAAGAACAAAGACCCACACTGCACTGTACAAAGAATGTCACCAAATATAGGCTTCTCAAAGGATCGACATTCCAGAAATGAAAAAAACAGGGCTTCACTTCGAACTTACCCTTCTTCAAACCTAGAATCTCTTGGGCGCAGAACTTCTCTATCTGATCATCCTGGCCCAGCGGCGCCTCTTTCTTCATACTCCACTTTATGAAACCTCTAGTTGATTGCTACAGGCCACCATTATCTTGGACACATCAGCAGCTCACAGAATTTTCAATAACTGGGGTGAGTGTGTCATTTATCACCCAAATATTGGTACTTTTAGAAGTTGAAGTGGGCACTATTATTATGTGTAATTACACCAGGAAACCAAATGTAAGGTAGGACCATGCAGATCAATAACCCTCACAGAAATGGACCCAAGCATTTGCATTGATATATTCCTAGGGATATCTACTGTTCATGTCACTCAAATCCCAGGTGGTAGGCTTTGTGAGCAAACCCCCTAGCCCAGTTCTTACTCTATTTGCTTCCGTGGCACTCTAAATCTTCCAATCACAGAGTTTCCTTTATCATGGACGCATGTGTCATTGTGTTTCTCCCAGACTATATTCCAGATGACAGCAAGAATTGGGTCTTTCTCACATCCCCAGCACTTAGCACAGTTCCTAGTAAACAGTAGGCCTTTACAGAACATTTACTTTGCACTTGAATGGAGAGTAAATTGCCTTATAACCTGGCTCACGTTTGGATCATGGCAATAAAGATGATAACAGTTCACCCATTCATTCATTCCTTTGTGTTACTTTGAATCAATATTTATCCAGTGCCTGATGGATACCAGCCACCCTCTCTTCTTGTGAGTGCAGACCAAGGGGTATTTGGTCTCTATAATTTTGTTTTAAATTCTCTTCCATCGTGAATCAGCTGATATCCTGTGGATCTTATGCCTTTTCATTCCCAAGCTTTTCATTTTCCTTTTGCTGTTTTCGCTGCCCCAAAATAACTAGAAAATATACCTATTGTACATTGTATTTTTTTTTAAACTGGGTCAGCTGATTTTGATCTTGATATACCACAATGGAATAATATGATAGACTAAGCCTAGGCAGTCACAATGAATTCCTAAACGGACTTAATTTAATTTCCCTTCTCCAATAAACCCAATTTACCTCAATGGATGTGTGACACCTTTGATTAGACACAGTTGATGCAAAGAGCAGCCAGCCTTGCGGAGAAAGGGTTGTGTGTACCGAGTGATAAGAGATCAAAGCTGAGTAGGTTCCTTGTAATTCAGCAGAACCTCTTGTTGTCCCTTGGTTGCTCTTTAATTGGAGAGATAATTATGCTGGAAGTGGGCAGGAAGGGGAGCCAGAATCAGCCCTCACTTAGCACTGGAATTACAGAGAGAGAAGTTCCAGGAAACAAGCTTTCTATTCCAGAATGCTAACTCCAAGCAGAGTGGTCACAATTCAGCTCCCTTGGAGTTCTTCTGAGGAAAAGGACAGCGCTTCAGAGACAGCTGTTTTGCTCAAGAGCATTTAAGTCATTATTTGTGCAAATTATGAATTGAATCAGGTGTTGATTAGGCACCTATCTGATGCTTGGGACACAGGATTTTTGATCTCACTGTTTTGACCTACGCTGGATGTTGAGGGTAGGAGAATTTATCAGACACACCAATTCTTTGGCTAGTTCTCAAGAACTTTGAAGTTTGAAATACTCTAGAGTGTATTTCTCCCATCTAGTCACTGGTTAATTTCTCCCCCAAACCTTCAGATACTGGAGCGCCCACTCTTCAGGAGGCTATTTTAATCAACCTGCCCCTTCTTTCTTTATACTCTTCCCACCACAAAGACAGCTGACTCTGACATTTTAATTCCTGGCTCCTGGCCTGATGAGCTGAGCAACTTTAGAAAAACTACCTAACCTCTCTGAGCCTCAGTTCCTTCTCCAGATGAATGAGGATACTATGACCTGCCAAACGGGGATCAAAGGAGGAAATTCACCAGAAGCACCACTTCCTGTCTTAATAGAACACAGTGTCACTTTTTCAGACATCTCTACAGTGAAAAGTGGCAGGTCCCCACACACTGCAAGGAAGCATCATGATCAGGGTCCGAAAACGATAGCAGGAGAAAAGAAAAACTATATCTCTTCATCGTGACTCTGTTGAACAGAAGTGAATTTTAATTAAGCATCCTGATGGGAGATGCATTTCCAGGCAATTATGGGGCACCGCAGGGCGTGTTGTAAAGGCAGAGGCTGCAGACTGATTACAGAAGGTCACCAATTCCCACTGAAACACGGAGCCCGGATGCCTCGCTGTCGCTGCTGCTGACGGGAGCAATATTTGGTGGCAAAGAACAAGAGGGGTATCAGAGAGAAAAGTTGGATTCTCTTGTCTGCACAGGACGAGCCTGAGCTTCTCCATCTGGTGCTGAGAGCACACTGAAGAGTTTCTGATCCTGATGGACGGGTTTAATATCTTATCTGCAGTTGGCACTACGCACATCAGCAGCGGGAACGGCGAGAAAGCACAGCAGGGCTCGGAGGAGCTAAGGCCGTCTGGGAGCACAGCGCAGTCAGTCAGCAGAGGGTAAGTGTAGGAAGCACCTGAAAAGAAACGCCTTGGTAATAAGGGAATCGGGAAGGGATTGGTCTCTCATTCACAATCACGAAAGCACGTAGATCATTGCTTGGCAGTCTGCACACCTGTGGTGTAAATAGCCACGGGATCACTTCTCTAAATAGCCACAGGAGAAGTTAGTCAAGGGTCCTACTAGGCTCCTACTAAGGTGACTGCTGTACCTTTAAGAGGCTCTGGCATCTCTGACCTGACCGGACAACTGGCTCCTCCAGATGGGGAGCCTTACTTGACTGAGACAACGGGCTCCCCAGCACTTATGGGGAGCCGTACCCCAAGTGAGCTTATACAGCCCATCCGCATCCTGGCAGTTTCATGGGCTGGGACCGGTGACCTAGCATCCCGGCTCCGACCGTAAGGTCACAGCAGAGGAAAGGGCTACTCCCAAACAAGTCCAGATTCCGGGGACAGAGGCACAGTTAGGTACCTGACGCACTTCCGGAGTGGGAAAACAGATTCTGTCTCGCTGTCCATTCATTTCCTCGGAGTGATGCCTCTCTGCGTCCCAGGCATGGGCCTTATATAATGCACAGTAATGTATGGTTTATCATACCCATTTAACAGGAAAATAAATTGAGGCTCAGGGATATTAAGTTCCATAAATTGATGAATGTCCCCAAATCTACACAGCCAGTAGGTGAGGAATAAGGATTTTAACTCAAGCCTTTGATTGAAAACCCACGCCCACAATCACTGAGCTATTAGGAAGCATAATCCATGTCTTCAGCCAGATTCAAAATTCACAGGAGGTGGTTTGGAAAGGGAGGCAAGTTGTGGTTGGAATGTATAAAAGGAGGGAGAATGAAGTTACAACTTGGGTCAGGATCTGAAAGGTTTAGCTAAAATTTGAAAGATTGATTAAATGACTATGTAAGGTCAAAGCAGGCTGATGGTCCAGAATGCTTGAAGCCGGTCTGAGCAGCAGAAGCCAGGATCCAAGCAAGGAGACCAAACAGCCCGGGGAACTTCAATACCGGTCAGCTCTTTGCCTGGGTCTGGGGGCTTTTGTATACTCCCTGCTGAGAAAGTGTTTGTTAACCACCCCCTGGGGTGCTTCTTTGCTCTGTCTGTCTGGAGAATCCTTACTGGATCAAAGGCATGGGTGCAAAGCTGGCAACCCACAGAACCCACAGATGGGTTAATCTAGCCAGTATGATGTTGTCTAAAGGGTCAAATCAGAATGCCTTTGGAGAGGACAGGTGTTCTTCCGTTGTGCGATGCTTCCCCTCCCCTTATGATCCTGTATCTGGCTACTTTAAATATTCATCATCCCTGCTTGGTCCCTGGAAACACCTGAGTCTATAGACCCAGTTTAAAGCATCTCTACTTCATGAAGATGCCTGGATCACCCAACTGGAGTGATGCCTGGCCCTGCCACTGTGCACCTGCCTCTGTCGTGGCCTTCGTCACCTGGCGTTCGTGCTTTCATGTCTGTCTGTCGTGTTAGACTGTCTGTCTCTGCAGGAGGGGCTCCTCGCCTCATTTGGCTCTCCAGGAACAGAATGTGTGCAACACAGAAGTAGCCCAAGAAATGTCTGGTTAGTGGATAAGTGAGTACCTGCGCCTTGAAGGACTTCCCTGCCAAAGTGCGAACTTCTGAGGCCCAGGGACAGGACAACCATGGAGGTTGCAACTCATTGGAGGTCCTTATTGAAACCCAGATAGCCAGAGTCATTTTCAGCCTGAGACTAAGAGCTGCCCGCCTGCCTGAAATATGCTGCTGATTACTATGCAGGAGGCATAGTCGCTCATGCCTGGGGCCATCTACAGTGCTCTGCAAGCTGCTGGTGGCCATTCTGGGAACTTCTCTCTCCCCACCTGCTTCTCTCAGTGTAGATCAGGGTGGCTGCAGTGAAGCGTCCTGGGCCTGGTGGCTAAAAATTCATTTTCTCACAGACCTGGAAGTCAGAAGTCCAAGGTCAAGGTGCTGGCCAGCCTGGTTTCTTCTGAGGCCTCTTCTTAGCTTGTAGATGTCAGCCTACTCTCTGTGTCTTCACGTGGTCTTTCCTCTGGGGGTGCACATGTCTGCGTGCAAATTTCCTCTTCTACATTCTATTAGGGCTCACCATAAAGACCTCACTTTATCTTAGTTACCTCCTCGAAGAATTAAAGGGTTATATTCCAAAGTGTTAGGAGCTAGGACTTAAATACACGTGCACTTGAGGGGTATGTAATTCAGTCCATAACAGAGTGGGTATTGCTAGAGGCAGTCAGCTCACGTGAGCCTGGGAGGAGCACCCAGCCACACTGCACACGTGCACGTGTGTGCGTGCACTCACACGCACACACACACACACACCATTCCACAGTCTTCAGTCGTCTGGATTAGACTGACACAGAAACTATGGGAGATGCACATGGCAGTGAGTGGTACTGGTAGAAACATGCAGTAAAAAATAGCCCTGGACTAGTGACTGAGTTTGGGGATAAGCCCAGCTGTGACATGAATAATCGTGTGAACTCAGACATGTTGATGGCCTGGTGTGGGATGTGTAGCAGCTGCAGAAGACACAGAGAACAACTCACGCCACAGAAGAGCTCGGGTCCTACTCAGACAGGCAACCAAGGGGGGTGGTATCAACCGCGGGGCAGAAAACAACCAGGGGTCAACTGAGCTGCTGGCGTGGCTGGATCCAGACCTTCGGGTGACATAATAGAAATGTTTCTCTTCATCCAATGGCTCTGCTTTCCTCGGTGATAACTTCATGCTCAGATGAGTTCTCGTCAGTTGATGGCCCCAGAATCACCAGCCTTAAATATATCCGAGCTCAAGTCCAGCCAGCAAAAGAGTCTCTTCCTCCTAATAACCCCCGAAGTTGTGAGCTTACCTCGGATGGATGTTTCAGGTTCCACCGTTACACCTGGAGCTGAAGGTTAGGTCAGCTGTGTCCTAACAAAGGCTTTGTTTGGGCTTCGTCCTTGTTTTTTTTTTCTGTCTGCAGTTCCTCCCTAGATGATTTCATCTGGTCCCATAGCTTTAAACATCATCTACATCCCAAAGCCTCTTGGTATCTACCTGTAGCTTGAACCTCTGCCCAGACTTACCTATGGAACTATACACATTGGCACATTTATGTTTATTATTAATCTCAATTTCAACTGGAAATTTTTAGTTTCTCAAAACACAATAGTTGGTCTTCTACCCAAGCCCACTCTTCTCTTAGTCTCCCCCATTTCATTAAATAGCACCATGACCCAGCCACGTGCTCCAGCAGAGTCTCAGGGGTCCCTCTCCATTCCACTCTATAACTACACACCAGGTCCAATCCATTTGCAAGTCCTTTTACTTCCTCCTTCAAATTTACCTCCTCCTCACATCTGACCACTTCCCACTTTTATAGAATTCCGCCAACCATTGCCTCTTTTGCTTCCTATGATTTCCCTCCCCAGAGCAGACATGTTAATAAATCCCGGATCCACTCAAAACCCTCTGGTGGCATATGTTTACCAGAATAAGATCCAAATTTCTTTCTAGGACCCACAAGGTCCCACATGTTATAGTCCCCACCTTTACCTCTCTGCTGTAATCTCATTCCCCTCACCCTGGCTCCCTCTTCTTGAGCAACACTGATCATTCTGCTGTTTTCTGGAGAATGCCAAGAGAGTGGACACCACAGGGCCTTTGCACTCCCTTTCCCCTCGGCTGGGACCACTCATTCCCTGGCACCCTCACATGGCTTGCTTTCTATATTCACTTTTTTTGATCCGTGAGCTTCCTCAAAGAAAACTTCCCCAACACATATCTCTTTTCTTCAGTCTTTTCCAGTCAAATTCTATGCTTTACCTACTTTAATTTTCTGGAGAATAGTTATCTGTAATCCCAGATAAATACAGTATGTATTTGTTTATTTTCTTGTCTGTCTGACTCACTACTATTCCCCTAGTACCAATGGTACCAAGCAAATCACTGGGACCCTGTCAATACTTGCTAAAGGAAAGAATGAACTGAGAGTGGAGGATGGGTAGTTATCTTTTGGGAAAAAATGAGTGTGATTATATTGGAATAAGGAGAAATGAATGTTGGGTGGACACTGGACGTGCTGTATATAAAAGTATCAAGTGATAAGGTCAACTCATTTTCTGAGAATTTCCAGTAACTAACAGACAACATAGATAGTAACAAACATAAGAGTCTGACCTTTTCCTAACTCATCCAAAATATTAGATTTATTCAGTAACTTACTCAAGTTCAGGAGAGACTATTGAGGTGGATTGGGGCTAAGGCTGGCTGCTGTGTAGACTCCTGGCTGAGAAGTTCAAAAGTGAAGCTACTTTGGAAAACACTCCATCGTGTATTTCTTGTTAGCATCAGATTTTCTTTTTTCTTTCTAAGACAGAGTCTCATTATGCTGCCCAGGCCAGAATGTAGTGGCATCATCATAGCTCACTGCAACCTTAGCCTCCCAGGTTTAAGCAATTCTCCTGCTTCAGCCTCCTGAGTAGCTGGGACTATGGGTGAGAGCCACTACCTTGGGCTAATTTTTCTATTTTTTCTGTAGAGACAGGGTCTCACTATGTTGCCCAGGTTGGCTTTGAACTCCTGGGCTCACATGATCCTCCTGCCTCGGCCTTCCAGAATGCTGGGATTACAGGTGTAACACTGTACCTGGCTATCAGAAAATTTCATTGAATATTTTCACTTTCCTTTTTTATACGAGAGAAACTATAGGATGGGTGTTTAAGAAGGTAAAGAGCCTATCATCGTGAATGGGGCTGATTTGATTGCATACATAAAAGTTGAACTACTTAGAATACATGAACTAGATCATTCTCTTCCTATAAATACAACAGAGCAGACTAACCTATTTTCAGATTGCAGAACACCCTTTTATTCCTCCTGAAGCTTATATTAAGAGTCTGATTTAAGGAGCAGGTGATCAGCACTGTGGCCTCATTTGCAATGATGAAAGGCTGACATTGTTTTTCTGCCTGTTTTATTTACTCTCCTTCAATCAATAGCTTTGAGATTTTAAAGATGATTTCATTGATTCCCCCAAATCTCTCTATCCACCCTCCTATCAATACTGAGTTCAAAGTTACCGGAGATATCATTTGTCTTATTGATGTAATCCTCCTTCTTCCTTTACTAGCCCGGTGTGGATCAATTTTATTAATAATACAGCTGGACTCATTCCACACCCTTCTCCTCCCTCAAGCCCCAGCTACATCTCGACTTTAGCTTCCCCCTTAAAAATCATTCATTCTTTCTCAGAATATTCCGAAAAACTGCACTCTCAGGAATGAACCTTCCCTTGCTTGTCTCTGAGCTATGAGTATTTCATCTTGCAATGAATAGTTTTAACAGGACATAGTGTATTTAAGAAGGTACAAGCTTAGGGAGTCTTTACATCCAATGTTTACAAGTTCTTTTCATTGCATAGAGTTCTAAAGTCTAATCTCACTTTATTTATCTTTCTATGATGAGCATCCATTATTCTTACATATTTTAAATCCCTTTCTCTCTTATAAGCTTCTTGAAGGTAGATGTCGTGTTTTGGCTACCTTCAAATCTCTCATAGGGCTTATCCCAGAGCCTGGGACATAGCAGGCAGTTGATAACTATTTGGAGCGTGCTGGAGAGTATGAATTATTCAGGGTTCTGCAGGGGCATATGTGTTTAGTCTCCTATAGATCTCCTAGAAATAAATTTAAGATGAGTGAATTAACTCCAAGGGACTGAGCTTCTACAGAAATTGGGTCTTCCTGATCTCTGTAACCCCAGGGATAAACCTCATGACACAGAGGAGTAAAGGCTTGCTAAGTAGGAGAGTAATGACAATACTTTAAATTATATGTTTGCTAAAGGGAAAGTTGCATATAAAGCGCCTTGGATTCGATGGGATGTGAACTCTTTCTGCTGGGAAGGGAAACCTGAAGAAGAGCACTGGTATCCCCTTTTCCCCCCAAAGTAGTTCAAGTCCAAATCCAAGAATCTGTGACTATCACTTTACTTGGAAAAAAAGGTGTGTTTGCAGATATCATTAAGTGAATGATCTTGTGATGAGATCATCCCAGATTAACTAGTGGGGCCTAAATCCAGTGTAATGTTCCTAAAAGAGAAAACAGTAGAGACACAGAGAAGAGAAGAAGGCCATCTGAACATGGGGGCAGAGATTGGGTGATGCGGCCACTCACCAAAGAATCCTGGCAGCTGCCAGAAACTTAACAGAAGAGACAAGGACAGACCCTGCCCTCGAACTTCCAAAGGAAGAGCTGCACTTCTGGCCTCCAGAACCACAAGAGAATAAATTTCTGTTGTTCAAAACCACTAGGTATGTGGCGATTTGTGACAGGACTCTCAGGAAAGGAATATAGGCACGTACAATGAGTTTTTTCATCTCATTGAACTTCATCTTTTAATATTGTCATTTTCACAAGGAAACCATGAGGGTCTCACAGTGGTCAGGAACAGAGCTGAGATTCAAACAAGTTCAGCACACCCTGTTGAAAATCTTTTCTCCCAGTCCTGGCGAGGCTCTGGGAATATGGACTCCAATCAGATAAGGCTCAGGCTCATGTCAATGAGCCCTACTTTGGGGGAGATTTCAGGAACACACTGTTTAAGGCCCAAGCCCACATTCTTTCCTCTGTGCAAGCTATGGAAAGAAACTAAAAGTTCAATTTACTCAAAGGTTTATGATTTATCTTTGCTTCACTTTCCAGCCTAGACATCCTGCACACCAGCGAACCACCTAGCTTGTCTATCAAGGATCCTAAGATGCAGAGAAAGGAAGAAAAAGAGAAAGCTAAAAGAAAGGGGTAATGAGGAAGTGCTTCTGAAATGGAGGACGTGGGCTTCCCTGATACACAGCTGCATGAGATACCAACAAACTCCATCCCCAACAACCGGCCAAAAGGCTGCACTGCATAAGGTAAAGAGAAGGACAGCAGCCTCCAGACAGCAGCCCCAGCTCTCAGGAAAGGCATTGTCAGCTGAGATCTGCCTCCCTCTTGGACTTTCATCATTGATCCCAGTTTTGCCCTCTAGCTAGACAGAGATTTTTTTACATTTTACTCTGACTTCCCCCAGGGAGTCCTTCAGACAAGTAATGCAGCTATTGTCTCCTACCTACCTGTTCTTTTCAAGCTAAACAGTTTGTAAAACATTTTCAACATATGTTAATATGCTTAACTCATCCCATAATCTAATGAGAAAGGAATATTTTCTCATTTTGTAGGAGAAGAAACAGTTACCTGGAGGAAAGTTAAGTGATTTTCCAGGACAGTGTTTTAATTCAAACCCATGGATTCTAAATGTATTTCCTACCACCCCTGAAGGAGGCACATATAAAGTTGGCTCCCAGTGGCTAGCTGGGAATGGGGGCAGGTGCTTGTAGTCCCAGCTACTTGGGAGGCTGAGGCAGGAGGATTGCTCCAGCCCAGGAGTTTGAGGTTGCTGTGAGCTAGACTAAGGCCACATGCTCTAGCCTGGGCAACAGAATGAGATTCAGTCTTAAAGAAATGCTAGTTCCCAAGTATCCATTCTTCCCTTCTTCTATGATACTGGGCACATGGCCAGCGAAAATAAAAACATGTCCTAATCTCCTTGGCAGCTGATTACATCGTATGACTAAGTCCTGTCAAAGAGACATAAGCAGAAAGTTGTGTCCAATTACTAGAACAAACCTATTCAAGAAAAGAAAAGAGAATGAATTATGTATTTCCTATCTGTCTTTTAATCTCCTCATCAGAATGCTGATGTGTTGGCTAGATCTGAGCAGCCACTATGTGCTACTATGCCAATGCTGTTTTGAAATGAGGGATTAACTAGCTAGACGGGAACTGACTCCCTATCGATCATAGAACTGCCTTGTCTTCCTTGGATTATTTATATCAGGGAGAAAGGAACATCCCTTTTCTTTAAATCATTATTATCTCCCAACGTGTCTGTCATTTTCAGCCAAACTTAATTTTAACTTACAAAGAAACCAAATGGTTTGAACTCTTTAGCTTTGAAGATGTAGGTGATTTACCAGACTCTTGTAAATTACTCTTGTAAAGTACCAAAAACCCACATTCACTGCCTGAAATGGAGAATTAAACTGAGAGTTGTACTCTGCTGTGAGACAGTTATGAAGAGTTGGGATTTTGTTATTTAAGAACTACTTCCATTGATGCTGAGGCAGTCCATTTTATTTTAAGTCTTGCAAAGGTCAAATCATCGTTTAAGATAGCGATTGGTTAAATAATTAGGCTTTGTGTAGTCAGCTTATTCTGTAGCAGCCTTATTGAGATATAAATCACCTACCATTCAATTTAGCCATTTGAAAGTGCCCAGTTCAATGGTTTCCAGTATATCCACAGAGCCAGACAGTTGTCACCAAAATCAATTTTATAACATTTTTATAACCCCCAAAAGAAACCCCATGCCCTCTCTCCCACCCTGCCACAGGCCCTAAATGATCACTAATCCACTTCCATCTCCCTGGATTTATATATTCTGAACATTTACTATAAATGGAATCATGCGATGTGAACTTTGGTGGCTTTTTCACTTCATATTTTCAAGGCTCATTTGTGTTGTAGCTCACACCGCACGGGCAGTGCCCGGATTATGGATGACCCCGCTTCCAACATTCCATACTCTCAAGCCTCCTCATAAGGATAATTCATAATTCAATAATTAAATTAAAAATTCAAGAACTAGTTTCTTCCACATGCAAACAAACCCGCACGGAGTGAGCGGTTCACAGACGCAGCATCTTTACAGTAGCAGCGAAGCCCACAGGTGGACCAGGGAGCAGCTGCTAGAAAAGCCAAGAACACAAAAACCCAGAAGATCCACAGCCAAAGACCTTGACGGCAGAAGAATGAGCTGAAGCCTTTCGTCTCACTGAAGCAGGATTTGCTAAGCTTGAGGAGCAAGATCTTAACATCAAGAGGTTTACAAAGGTTGATGGTGTGGTTAGTGAGAGGATCAGCAGCTGCGAGGCCATTTGTGATGAAAATAAAAAGATACAGGCTGTGCAGACAACCCTACGATCCTTTTTCAAGAAACCAACGTCAGCAGTAAGCTCCCCACTTTCAGCATATTCAAACCCCAATTTGCCAGCACCCAACTCCATCCTCTCCATCATCAGCTTCTGGGTAACACCAGCCTACCTTCTTGCCTCAAAAACGCCCCTTCCAAATAAGCAAGAGATGGATATGAATTAGGCGAGTGATACCCTTGAATATTCTCTCGTGAAATTTCTCCTATCTCCTCTCTAAACTTTTGTGCGCGTTTGTTTTTATGCTTTGTTTGTTGAATTAAAAGAAAGAGCAGAATAGTTTCTGCACCTTATTTTTACAATACAGAGATATTTCTATTATGATTATAGCATATTACACTGTGTTATTGTTGCAGGAAGACAAGGCCCAATGGAGAGAATGAGCACCCAAACACGACGTTTATAAGAGGAAGGGCTTTATTCAACAGCTGGGAGCTTACAGCATAGACAAATTTCAAATGGCCGTGCTCCTCGACTGACTTGGTCTTTCCCTTTTTATCAACAGTCAAAAAGCTCCACCTCACAGGTACCTTTCTCATTGGCCAGTTTGAATCAAGCGGGAGATGCTAGTCCAGCCCCCACAGAACTACAGGATTTCACAGAACTTGGAAATTTCCAAGTTCCAGGAAGTTACAAATTCCTAAGGGCTGAGTCACCATGGAGAGGACCCTGCAAGTGTATCCTTGTGCTCTCCTTAACAAAACCTGTTTTCCTAGACCTCACCCTTCTTGGGTATCCTCTCTCAGCTGTAGAAAGCCCTCTATGTTGGTCACTAACATCCAGCATCCCAGGTACATCACACGGTGTTTCATTACATAGTGTTTTTCTCATGCCTTTGGGACTATTTTCCTTTTAAAATTTTAGCTAATTGACAAGCTCATTGTGACTGCTAAACAAAGTTGTCCAAACTTGTCTTAGAAATATTCTAAACATGATTCTTTTTTTTTTTTCCGAAAGATGTTAAATCACAACCTCATGTTTACAACAGTTATGAAATTCTGCTGTTACCTCAGGTTCTTCTGTAATGGATCATGACTGATACAGTCCCTGGACTACAACTTCCATGAGAGGAAGCAACAAGGCTACTTTGATTGCCATTATTTTGTTTGTTTGTTTGATTATTTTTTCTTTTTCCTTTTTATATTATAGATTAATATAAGATACAATATTTAGATTATGTTGTTTTAATTTCTAAGGTGAAGTTCAAGTTGCAGTTGAACTTTTCAACAAAGGGGCGAGCTGAAAATCCTTACATTGTGCACATTAGGTGCCAATCCTCTCCCTCCTGTTGTGTTCCCCCTCCCCCTCCCCTTGATACAGGATTCTAACACTCAGGGCTAGACAGGGAGCCCCCCATTCTCTAGGCCCAGGTGAGTTCAGAAGTCAAGTCAGACTTCGATTTCCAGGCACAAGCAGACTGCTTTTTTGGGGACACACCCTCTGGGCTCTGATAAGATCACAAACAAAGCAGCTGGTGATGGTTTTTTGGGTGGTTCCACCTTGGGTATGAGCACACCACCCTAATCCCTTCTCAGGGACAAAAACTGTAAAGGACCAACTGCCAGCCATGTTTAATCCTTAGACTTAAGACCCCTAGATAAAAGAGTCCATGTGGAGACTCCCGAGGGAGCTCTTCAGTTCTTTCCCTTCTTCCAGAAGCCCTAGTGCTTTTGACTTCTTCTGTATTCCTTCCTAACTTCTAATAAAAGTCCTATCTTACCACTGATCTGTGGTCTGTGGGTTCATTCTTCAAATCCCCGAGACCAAGGACCTACTGAAAAATGAAATTTCGGTATCACCCTCCCTAGACTATACCTGTGTTTTTCTTTCATGTGTGGGGGGGTGTAGTTGTTTTTGTAATGGTTTCATATTAGTATTGAGCAACCTGAATATTTTTGTCCATTCTTGTGATACTTTATTAAGAAGAATGTGTTTCTACTCCATTTAGGTAAACATAAAAGATGTAAAGTCTCCATCTTTTCTTATGGCTAAATAGTGTTCCATGGTATAGTTATATCACAGTTTATTAATCCATTCATGGTTTGATGGGCACTTGGGTTGTTCCACATCTTGCCAATTGTGAATTGAGCTGCAATAAACATTCTGCTGCAAATGTTCTTGTAGTAAAATGATTTTTGTTCTTCTGAGTGGAAACCTAGTAATGGGATTGTGGGATCAAATGGAAGGTCTACTTTTACTTCATTGAGAACCCTCCATACTTCTTTAGGTAAACATATTTGTGGTAAAATGATTTTTGTTCTTCTGGGTAGATACATAGTAATGTTATTACAGGATCATTACTATTTTCTTAGCACTAAGCATAGTTTCTAGCAAATAGTAGGTACTTAAATATTTGAGGAATTAATGAGTAAATAATTAGAAAAAATCACATTTAAAAATTTAAGCATCTACATTTTATGCTGAAAACCAAGAAATATATTATCTAATTATTTTATTATTAATGTTATATTATATATTTTTAAAGTACAAAAGTACAACAAAGTATTTTTGATTAAAAATATTATCTTTGCAAAAGAAATAACAGAGCAAATAGATAACCTACAGAATTGGAGAAAATATTCATAAACTGCATGTTTGACAAAAGACTGATATCCAGAATATACAAGGAACTCAAACAAATCAGCAAGAATAAACAATAGAAAACCTCATTAAAAAGCAGGAAAATGACATGAACACACATTTTTTTGGTTTTTGGTTTTTTTTGCAATTTTTTTGGCTGGGGCTGGGTTTGAACCTGCCACCTTTGGCATATGGGGCCAGCACCCTACTACTTTGAGCCACAGGCACTGCCCTATGAACATACCTTTTTTTTTTTAAAAAAGAGATACAAATGGCAACAAATGTATGAAAAATGCTCAACATCACTAATCTGGAAGAAAACCACAATGAAATGCTACCTTACCCCTGTCAGGATAACCATTATTAAAAAGTAAAAGTAAAAAGAAAAAACAAAAAAAAAATTAGATTTTTAGATTTTTAGTGGATACCGTGAAAAGGAATCACCTATACACTGTTGGTGAGTATGCAAATTTGTATAATCTCTATGAAAACAGTATGGAAATTTCTCAAAGAACTAAAACAGATTTATATGGAATCAATGCACAAATGAATGAGTGGATAAAGAAAATGTGGTGTGTATACGAGAGCTGTCTGCAAAGTATCAGGCCGTTGGTTTTCATATTTTTCATATTACTTGCCAGGATACTTTCCAGAGAACCCGTGTGTGTGTTTGTGTGTGTTTATGTCTGTATAAGACAGACTAATATAATGTCCTTTGCTGATTTGGATAGAAATGGAGGCCTAAGTGAAGTGTCTTAGGATCAGAAATCCAAGGACCCTAAGTTTTCCCTTACAAGTGGCAGCTAAGCTGCTGGGTATGCCTAATAATAGAAAGTGACATAATGGACAGTGGAGATTCAGAATGGGAAAGGTATGAGAGAGGCGAAGAGTGAAAAATTAGCTGTGGGTTACAATGTGCACTATTCAGATGATGGGGACACAGAAAGTTCAGACTTTGCTGTACATTTCATCCATGAAGCAAAACCAACAAACAAAAACAAAAGTCTTGTACCTCTTGAATGTATTGAAATAAAAATATTAGCTGTGTACTATTTCCACAAAAATTATCACATTGAAGACATTCCTTCTTAGTGCTTTAATCCTAGAGCTATGAGCACTTTTACTTTCTAATCCTATTCTCTGTTAATTAATAGTTCAGTGCAAGGAGACTGGTACGAAGATCAGAGTTTGATTTCTATTGTGATATAAAGTGTTAAATTTGAGAGGAATAATTCAGTGACTTGTTATTGAGAATTTAAAATAAGTAGTAGCCTTCTGGCTGAGTAAGCAACCTGGGAAGATGAGTTGTGTGCAATGTAGAATGGCAGCCTAACTTCGGAGTCCAGGACCTTGGAGTAGAACCATAATTTGCCATTTGGTTTCCTGGTTTCGAGCACGTAAAAGAAGCTCTTTTGGCTTCCTGTTTCTCCCTTGCCAGCAGAAAGGCTTGCATGATGTGTTATAATCCAGAGAGGTCATGGGGGTGGGTGAGAAAAATTAGACAGTGAAGGAAAAAAAGCCAATCTAAAATCTCACACTTGACAAAGTGCCAAGGTATTATTAAATCCAAGGTATTCATTAAAAATGAAGGGCAGATTATTTTTACATGTTAAGAATAATTAATGCAAGAAATTTTAGTGTTGATAATAGTGACTATAAGTCCATTGATTGACAGGACAGTTTCATACTCAAAATATCCAAACACATCAACTCTAAAGGAAAAAGATCACAGATCTACAAAATCAGGTGTGAGGAAAAGACAACCTAGCTAATGAATTGTTAAATAGGTATTATATATTATTTAGAAAAATATGTTCTAAATTTTTGGATGTACATCATTAGGCTATATTTTTTGTTCTCTTTATCTTTCTCATTTTCTGCATCTGACAATATTCTGTCAAAACTTTTCAGAAGTACATAATTTGTTCCTTTTCACTTTCATTTTCCTCACATATTGTTTGAATATTTCATCGTGGTAGGCCTTCTGTTGTTTTCGTATCCATGCAGCTTAATAAAATGGTGTTTACCATGGTAAAATGTTAAACCAACACACTTTTCTTCCTCTTTTCACTTACTAATGCTTTAATCCTTGATAAACACATGTGCTAAACACTTATGTGTCTGCACATTGTTTTGTATATTTGGAATTTTTTTTTCCTTTGCTGAATAAACAAGTTTCATTAGATCTTTCAAAAGGGGTTTGGAGACTCTTCGTGATTTCCATCTTTAAACAGATCTCAGTTTTGTTTGGCAAAAAAAAAAAAAAGGATAAAATATGTTTATAAATGCTATGATTGAGTTTTAGCAGCTACCTCTGCTGGTAGCAGAGTGTAGGATAGGTGTGAGAGGAGTTTGGCATGTTGAATAAGGTTTTTAAGTCTGAGTTCCTTAAGTAACAGTTCAAGGTAATGATCACTTATTGGTATTTTATTGTGAGTTATAATCCAGGAAGTCAAAGAGGGTAAGAAAAAGTAGTCAGTGTCAGAGAAAAAGCCAATTTAATGTGTATTACCAGACTGGGCACATCCTCATGAGAACACTCAGAAATTCAAGCCACAAAATTCAAGTTTCTGGTGAAAAGTAGAACCTCTGCTCTCTGGGTGGGAAAGAATGAGGGAGCAGTTGTCTATTGATGTCTTCCCATATTGTTTCTCCCTGGCTAAAACTTTCCTTACAGCCTGTTAACATCCACCTCTAGGAAGGCAGCGTGGTTTTCATGCAGTTCTATTACGTTCAGGTTCTGTTAGCTTAGTCCTTTCAGGCAGTTACTGGGGAAGTCAGGGCTAACATTACCCTGTTCTCTTGGCTTTAGATTCTGGAGCTACTGGGGCTTCCATTGGGTAAGATGTGATGGAAGAATTGCTGTAAGTTAGTCCATGTGTTTTGGAAAGGCTAAGAAAAATCACGATTAAAGATGAGATGAAGGCAATGGTATCCAATGACGTGATGTTACTTCTTTCCGTTGTTGGGCAGCTTTGTGGGGAAAGTAGGCTGCCAGGAAACTGGACCTGGAGGAGTATATACCCTGAACCATTCAGGTAAGTTTGTACTCTCTCCTGATACCTTTTTAACAAGTAAAAATAGGCTGTTTCTTCTTCTCTGAGAAAAGAGATGTTAAGTCCAATCTTTCACAATAGCAGCCACTAAAATCACCTAAAATGACTATCAGGGTGGTTAGTTGGCAAACCAAGCAAACAAACAGAGAAACAGTCCTAACAGCTACAGCTTGTCTTGGAACTTCCTTTTGTTCTCCTTTGGATCACACTTCAGGCTGTTTGGTGAGGTGGCTCACACCTTTATCCTCAGTCTACTGCCTTACTTCCCTTGCTTTTATCAGGCTATGGAACCTTTGATTATCCATTCCGTTGTTGCTAGGAATGAAAATGGCAGAAGATACCAGTTGATCCCTCTTTATTCTAGACACATTCCTTCCTGCACCAGCTCCTTTTGCTAATGGTGTCATTTTCTGAGTCATCTATTTTTCCAGTCTCTAATCATTCTATTGTCTTCCTATGGATATAACAGAATATGAGTCCAAAATGGCCTAGTGAGAGTAAAGGTTTAGTTCAATAAAACCTTTATTGTTTCACCTAGAATGGTCTCCCCACTAAGCTTCAGAATCATTAATCTAGAAAATCCTAAAGATGAATAAATAGAAGCATAAAATTTTTCAAGTGAGTCCTCAGGAATGATGATAAAAGAGGACCAATCCTGCTTCTAGCTTCAGTGACAGAGTCTTTGTATTCCAACCACTGGGACACAAGACCATTTATCAGCCTTTGGTACACAACAGGGCTCATATTCTGGCAGAGAATACTCAGGTTCCCAAGGTTTTGTCCCTGAGTTGATGTTTTAGTTAATCCCTCAACAGACCATTCCATTAGGGAAATAGGCATGATGCTTCTGGATTATAGGAGATGGTAATATAATGAATTTAGTGTTTAGTGTTTGTGCCTTAGCTCACTTCCTTTGCCACAGAATAACAAGACATTTGTGTGTGTGTGTGTGTGTGTGTGTATGTGCTCAAAAAGAGAAAGAGTTATATTTTGAAAATGCCATTTCTGGGCTGGGTGTGGTGGTTTATGCCTATAATCCTAGCACTCTGGGAAGCCAAAGAGAGTAGATTGCTTCAACTCAGGAATTTTAGACCATCCTGAGCAAGAGTGAGATCCCATCTCTACCCAAAATAGAAAAATTAGCTTGGTATTGTGGGGGGCACATGTAGTCCCAGCTACTTGGGAGACTGAGACAAGAGAATTGCTTGAGCCCAAAAGTTTGAGGTTGCTGTGAGCTATGATGACACCATGGCACTCTACCTGCATCAATGGAGTGAGACTGTCTTAAAAAAAAAAAAATGATGCAGTTTACATATTGAAAAACATTTAAGAAATATTTAGGAAGTAAAGGTAATGTCACTGGAAACTTGAGATAACTTGTAAATAGGGCTTAGGAAGAGCTTGATGTTATGGATAACTCAATGTATTTGTCTTGAGAAATGAGATGAATGGTTGATATACTCACTAGGATTATAAAAAGACTACTTTAGGTGGCAGTACATATAAAGGTACCCTTTGTTTTTTTCCAGATGTAGATAAACTGAGATTGAGGTTGAAAAGTACAGATGTAAGGTAGCAATTGTACATATATGCTTGGAGTTTAGAGAAGTTTCTATAATAGAAATCTCAAATTCTGGATTATCTGCATGTAGCTGGTAACTAAAGCCTCAGCATGGCTAGATAAGCAAAAATGCCCAGGGTGAAAAGGAAGTCTATCATTGGAGCAAGTGAAACTGCAACAAATGGTTTCCTGCTAGAAGAATGTGAGCCTGCAGAAAATACAGTGTAGCAAAAGTTATTGAAGGTAGAACGAAAACCAAGAGATCATATGTACAAGAAATTAAAGGGAAGAGAGTGTTTCAAGAAGGAAAGACTGGTTATTCATTTTGAATGTTGGAATATTAAGTAAGATTTAACTTTTCCATTGTGTTGAAAATAGAAGTCATTAAGTCATTAAAAAGATCAGGGAATTGTTCAAAGTGGAAACCAAATTGCAGTTGGTCAAAGAATGAAAGATTCTGGTACTTGCTATGTTTTCAGTAGGTGATTATTTCCTCTCAGTTTTTTCTTTTTTCTTTTTTTAATGAAGGATTACTTGACAATATTTTTTTTGTTGCAATTACTTTGCATTCAAATCATCCAATTTTAATATTTAACTCCACTGGGGTTTGGGGACTCATAATGACAGGACAGACGATGAGCCATCTTTAAAGCCAAAGGTGAATGTTCAATTTTATAAACTGATCTGTTCTTGTTGAAAATTCAACAACATTTATTAAGTAAACACTCATGGTGTTTCAGGCATGGATACGCATTCTCACTGTGTTCATCTTTAATAATTCAATAGGAAAATAGAATATAAAATGCTAGGCATTTGTTAATCAATATTAATTGATTATTGGTCCCTTGTATCAAAGTTAAAATTCAAAGGGGAAGATAAACTTTAGGCAAATGATGATAAGCAAATGAATAAATAAAAAGAACAGGAAGTAGGAGCTATATGAAGATATCATAGTATCTATCCAATTTTAAGGATCATAAGAATAAATTACAGGGAAGGATTCAAACTACTATGTTAGAGGAAAGCAGAAGGTACTGGCAGGAAAAAATTAAAAACATCGCTTAATCCAGATTGGAAGGAGGTACTTGTTTGAGACAATACTTAGAGTAGATAAATTCGAGAGTCATTTGTTCATGAGTCAAAATTACAATAATTTGTTAACATTGAAAAAAAAGAAAGAAGAAAATAATGAAAAGAAATATTTGAAACATAATACTTATGTGGTAGATAAAAGAGCTTATCTTACATTTTTATATATATCCCTCTGTACTTTCAATACTATCCTGTTATGAATAGAAATCTGTGACTTACTGAAATCATGTTAAAAAGTGAAAAAAATCAAATTACTAATATTGTACTGCATTTCTGTTCTCTAATGGATCTTTAAAAGGATGAAGCTAACATATAAATCCCAAACCCACATAAATAGAATAGTCATAATGATGTATTTGACATTAATTAAAACAATGAAAGGGGATAAGTAAACAAGTTTCTGATTTCTGATGTGGTTTTCAGAAACTATTCTAATCCTGCCACTTGAGAGTTTGAGTCATTTGTGTCCTCCTTAAAGAAAGGAGTAAGCCTATTAGGTCTTGATTGTTTAGTCTGCTTTTAGCACTATAGCATAACTTCATTGAATTAGTATTGTTTGGCTCTGATTCCAAGAAAGTATTTGAATACCAAATCATGTGTTAGCTCTAGACTACAATGTATGATACATGTTTTCAATTTCAAATTATTCAGTTTTGTAAAAAAGAAGGTGGTAAAATCGCTAGCCCCATAGTCTAACTGTACAATATTGATCTTGTCTGGGTCATGACATGACATTATTTACATGCTGAGAAGAATGTCCATGGTTTGATGCTTGAGTTCAGTATTCCTTTCAATTAAATAAGAAGGCATGTAAGCTTCACTTAATGCTTACTTTGACTTCCTGCAGTAAGTGTGTTTTCAGAGGAAAAAAGTGCATCTAACATTCAGCTCTTTGGCTTTGTAATTGGAAATGATCACCATAAGAAAGGATACATCTAGCTTTGCTGCAATGAAAAGAGAAACAACGTAAAAAAAAAAAAAATTCTACCACTTTCTCCCATCATATGTGCCATCTTGCTTGGAGATATAATTATCCATGGTTTATTATTGTATTATTATACCTCTTAATATGAAGCTCATATTATAGTTTACAACCATGTCATGCATCTCTAAAATCAAATGGATCATGTACATAGAAGTTCATTGAACTTTCCATTAGAAACTGAAGTACAATTGTGTTTAGACTGATTCAACAAATAAGTAAGTTTTATGGTAGTAGGATGGGAAGAACTTTAAAATAGTTTTTAAAGTTCACGGTCATGAGCTCTGGCAGTTTTGTTTAAACCTTTAAAAATATATATTTAAAAAGCAAACTGGCAATGGTTGCTTTGTCATAGGTGCCCCCAAGGAAAAAGATTTTTATTAACATTTTAAAAATATTTCAAAAGACTCATTTACCTTTTTTAACTCACTAAATTTAATTTTTGGAGAATTGTGTAATCCCATATAACAAAAGCAACTCTTTTACTTTCATATCTTTAGTGAGCATGTTTTGGTGCTCTTACTAATAGTAAGAAGTTTACAACTTATCATTTGTCCACAAGAGAGATATAAAGAAAATGAGCAAATATTGGTGTTATATGTTGTATGTTGTATTAAATAACTTGATACTTTCTCTCAGGGAAAGCTGAATTCACTTGGGAGATTCTAGTACAGATATTACATAATATTAATATGAAGAATATTATTATTACATAATCTTATTATATGATGATAATATGAAGTATAAATATCTTTCTATTGTCATGTTCCTGTATGTATAAAATGTCTTTTGAAGTTTAAAAACCACATAGTAATACAGTATTTGATGTTAGTGATTTTTATCTATTAGATGAATGAATTTAAAAAATATTTTGGCTCATATTTTATGGTCTTAATTTGTTATACCATCTTATAAAGAGTTTTTTTAAAGGCAAATCTTTCTGTATGTACCAAAAAGTAAATCTTGCTATATCAGATGGCATTATTTAGGTCTTCTGAGATTATAGAACGGTGCCACAGTGCCTTGTTGAGTTATGAAAAATAAGGCAGTATAACTAAATGTGATAGGCATGGTTAAAATGTTTATTTTATAGTGTCTGATTAAAAATATGTATTAACTTATTAACAAAATGAGTCAATAGAAAGTCTAGACTACTTTGGTTATTTATGAACAGTTTATTACAAAGATTCTTTTTCCTTGTTAAAAATAAATTAGCAAATATTACATAGATATTCTTGATTATCTCTATATGTCTACTTTTATTTTTAGAGTCAAGCATAATATTTCAATTAATTTTTGCTAAATGATCAATCTGTGTCAGGCAATTGGTGCAAAGGTGTTATTCTCTTTGAAATACCTGAATATTTGCTTAATAACATATTTTCTTTGGGCACAGTGGCTTACATCTGAAATCCTAGCACTCTTTGAGGCTGAGGCAGTAAGATTTCTTCAGACTGGGATTTCAAGACCAGCCTAAGCAAGAGCAAGAGCAAAACCTTGTCTCTATTAAAAATTAAAAAATTAGGTGGATGTGGGGTGCTTGCCTGAAGTCCCAGCTCCTTGGGAAGCTGAGGCTGGAAGATCTCTTGAATCCAGGCGTTTGATGTTGCAAGGAGATATGATGATGCCACAGCACTCTAGCCTGGGAAACAGAGCAAGACCCTGTCTCAAAAGATAAAACAAAACAAAACAAAACACTCTAAAACAAACAAACGACAACAAAAAGAACACATTTTCACATCATGGAAAGAACTAAATGCAATCAATTAAGAAACATGCAGTCACTCAAAACTGGAGCCTTTGCATAGCTATCTTAGTGAAGGGGCTTATACTATAAATTATCATAATAAAAAACTAAAATATAGTAAGCTTTTATTGTGTGCTAGGCATTTGTAAAGACCTGTATATGCATGTATGATTTGATTTAATCCTCATAATAGCTCTATTATTATTTCTATAATAATAGAAATTATAGAAATAAAGAAACTAAGGTGTGGTTTCTTTTCAGTAATGACCAAATTGCTGTGTCATTATCTCTCTTATAGATAACAGTCATAAACTCTGAACAAAATATAAAATGAATTACTGGAAAGTTTCTAACTAGTTCTTAACTAGGCAAAAAATATAGCAAATTGGACTCTTGAAAGAAAAATAATGAATCTCATCAAGATTTTGACCTGGCAGACTCTGAAATGCATAGCATGTGGGGGCAGGTTGAACTCAAGTAGGTGACAGTGGGATTAGAAAATGTATTTTTACATTCTCACTACCGTGAAGTGTCAGAGATAGAGTTCAGGACTGCCATAGTGGATAAAAGTTGAAGGAAGAAATACCATGAAAATGAAACCATAAATGAAGAACCCTATAATCTGCTTATAAACTGCATTGGAATTCTTTCTTAACTCCTGAAAACCATATGAATAGACTCTGGGGATCACAGCATAAATAAAGCAATATCTTGAAAAATGAAAGAAATAAGAGAAATTTTCAGTTTGCAGCCCCCTAGTAAAGACACTTTTTGGAGATGGAAGCCCTGCCAAATTAGAAAGACTTAGTAAATATCTTAGGCTTCACCAAATAGTTAACAAAGCATGTAATCGTGTAGTAATCATGTGGCTGGAACAGAAATCAAAACAGAAACCAAAATCCTTACCCTTTATCATCTGCATTTTGTAAATTGGACGTGTTATTGTCCAATTTACAAAAACACAAAACATAAAAAATAAATAAAAACATTACTATCTATATACCAGTTTGGTTTCCGATTAGACTGTAGAACACTTCCTGAGAACTGCATTACATCCGAACAGTGATGAGATCGAGATAGGCTCCAAAATCATGATTCCGTAATCCTATTGGATAATTGGGTGTCACGTGAACCTAATTCCAAAGGCACCTCCAAAAAGCATTCATAATGGTAGATAAAAAAGAAAATGAATGTAATTTTAATAAATTCTAGCTGTGGTTTGAAGGTGTCCCTTCAAAAACATGTGTTGAAGCCTAATTCCCAATGCAAATGTTTGGAAGTGTGGCTTAATGCTAACATCCTGAGAGCTCCATCTTCCCTAACAGATTGAAGCCAATTAGTGCCTGTGGCTCAAAGGAGTAGGGCACTGGCCCCATATACCAGAGATGGCAGGTTCAAACCCAGCCCCAGCCCAAAACAAAACAAAACAAAATGTCTTGGGGCTGTGAGTTTGATCTCTTGTTCTTTTTCACCCTTTATTTGTCTTTTTGTCTTGGGCTATTGGGCAGTTAGCTAGATATGAGCAGGGCAGATGACAGATATGGTTGAATTATTTTGGATTGGTTTGTATCAGGCAGACCTGGCCCATTATGGGAATGAGGCTGATTAAGACCTTGCAGTTGGGTTGTTTCCAGTACAGAGTTAATTAAGACCCTGAGAGATTTCGAAAAAGCGGCTGATACTCCTTAAAGTTGTGTATAAAACCCAAAACTGTAATTTCTAGGTAGACTGAAATCACTAGTACAAGGCCTGGTTTGTTGTGCAGGTTGTTAGTACACTTTCTTTTCTTGCTAAAACTTTACTTGATTTTTCCAATTATTTCTGTGACTACCTCAAACCACTGCACCACACCACTCTAATAGGATGACTCAGCAAGAAAGCCGAGGCCAGATGAGACCCCTTGACCTTGAGATCTCCAGAATGTGAGTCAAATAAATTTCAGTTTATTATAGATTACCTAGTCTATGGTATTGTGATATAGAGCACGAAATAGACTGCGACAATTCTTAAAAACAAAGCATAAAATCTCTGGGAGCTACAGAGACTTTCTTTATAATGACTTTTTGCTTCCATGGGGTGCTCACCAGAAAGGTTGAAGGGAAAGGAGTGTCCCTTGGGGACATGTAGCATAAAATCCTGTTTACTTACTAGACCTTTCTTTCATAGGATGCAAAAATCATCAGGCAGCTTGGAAGGGAGAGGTGGAGAAGGATACATCACAATCCTACTTCATTCCTTCTCATTATAGGCAGTCCCAGATATATAAACATCTGACCTACATATATACAACTCACACTTACGAATGCAGGCTATTACAGTAAGTCCTCAAATTCAAACATCTGATTTATATATGAATCATTCATATGAACAGAGGTTATTAGAGGTACGAGGTAAATGTACCTGTTCCAGCTTACATACAGATTCAACTTAAGAACAAACTTAGAGAACCTACCTGTTAGTAATCTATCCATACACAGATATTCTTCCCCTAAAAATTCCCTAGAATATAGAGACTTTACCCAGGAGCTGGCTTAATCAAAGAATGTATATGAGTAAAAGGAGAAAAAGCAACCATAACAGTAGACATTAAACTAGTATGTATACCTTACAACAGTCTTATAAATTTCTCAGTGTAAAGTTGTTTTCCTAAAAGCTTAAAATTGGCCATAGTTCTGTCAAAACATTTTCTTCAATTGGGATTATAAAAATCTACAGATAAGAAAAAAATGGTTTAGTTTAAAAGTTAATGAAAGATAATCAAATGTAACCCCATATTTTGTTTTGTGTTCACATTTCATATGCCCATGTGTGATATAATACACAGATTTTCATGGAAACAAAATGAGGTTTATGCATATTTGTTCATTTCATTCCTATGGTCATTGAAAATATGCCTTTTTTTCCTTTTTCTTGATGGTTTAATACAAAATTTGACCTTTTGATGCACATATAACATGCATTTTTTAATATTTACATAGTATTTCATTAATAATGTATGCCATGGAATAATATGGAATGTAAACTATGAAAATTAATTAATTATTGAACACACAGTAGAAGACTGGAATTTCAGTGACTTGAGGTTATTAAGTTTGCTAATATGCAGCAGACATTCCACTTCACTTCACCAGTGTTTCGGAACTTATTTGTCTGAATTGTACTTAGATGCAACATAAAAAAGATTACAAGATAAAATGTCTTTATATTTTGAAAAAGAGATTCAAAATATTTCCCTCTTTCTCCACAAAATGTTCTTTTAGTAAGTCACATGTGAAATATATTATCTTGCAAGGAATAAATTCTATGAAGTATATTCTAAGCGAGAATAATAAGGATGAGTTTTCATTTGGATAGTCAACAGATGAATTCCCTTTCTATGAAACACCTTATAATTTAGGGATGGTTCAAACATTTTTTTTTTCCGCACTGATGAGAAAAGCCAAAGGCACATTGAGAATGTTGTGATTTATTTGAGTAATACCTGAAAGTCTCTAGTTGTCACTAATGATGTGTCCTGCAGGTGTTTTAGAATACAGATGTGCCAAAAGGATTCTATAAAATTATTTTTCTGACAGTCTCTTCATGAGAAATATTAGTCATTCTCAATAGAAATTGGCTTTTTGGACTGCCCGGGGCAACAGGCTTAATACATTTTTGCCTTACGTCTAAAGACATGCTTGACAATATTCACATATATTGACTTTACATGCCTTACTGAATACCCAGCATATGCGTCTCATTGGATCTTACATTCTCAGCCCACATATTTAGCATCCATGTGATTAATATGACATGAAATTAGGAAAACTAAGTTGACCTGTAAAAATTGTTTATATGACTCAAATCATCAAACTTAACACTGTATTGGAAAAGATTGAAAATAATTAATTATAATAATTGTAAAGGATAATTCTGTTAAAATTTTTTTCAGTTTTTGGTAGATTCAATGATATATTTTAATAAATTGCAATGAAGGGTTGCTCCTCAGGGCTTAAAGAACTTACTTTTTAGTGATACTTTTAAAACTTGAACTCTTAGTAAGCTTTTTAAATTACCCTTTTAAAAAGTAAACATCTATGTTACTAATTGTGTAACCCTAGATAAATTGCTTTACCCTCTCATAAATTAGATAAATATATTTTCAGCATCTAGTCTACATGAAGAACTAAAAATATAAAACTGAATGGAAAATTTTTGACTTTTGTTTCTGATAGCACGACAAACATGACAGAGAAAGTGAAATGATAAAAATAATTCAAACATGCAAGAAAGATGACTCAAAGAAACAAAAAGATAAAATGAACTGAAAGCACAAATTAAGACGATGAATGTTTAAAGACAGTAATAGTATATTAAAGATAATTCTGGCACATATTTTTATAAAGAGAAAGTTATGAATACAGAATAACTGAAAGAACAAAATGAAAAACATAACTATGTAAATACTAGCGACATCTGGAGAAACTATACTAATACTAGCTAAAATCACCTCTAAGGTATATAAAGCATATTAGTCTTGATCAGTCTCCTTTGTAATGATAAAAGATATAATTCACTAAAATAACATAACAGTTTAAATGCATTCCTAACTTGGCCTCAAATTCCCTAAATAAAAAACTGACAGAATTACAAGAAGTGGTAAGTCAGGCAATAATCATATTGGAAAATTTGTACATAACTCCTGGAGTTTGAATAATTAATCAATTTTCCCTAATGGGCACAAATGGAACATATTGCACACATACTCTAAAATTCATATTTTTTCCTAAGCATACACAGAATATTTTAAACGTTTGATCTTATATTTGTCTATGAAACAAATACCCACATCTCTAACAACAATATAATTAACCCGGAAATAAATAACAGAAGAAAACTAAAAAATGAAACAAAACAAACAAAACAAAAGTCAATGGAAATTAATGAACACTGTAATAACTAAGAATATACAATATGTAAAAACCTGAGAGACAGAGAAAATGTGATGAAGAAAGATAAAGTAATAGTTTAAAAATGCATTTATTAGGGGTAAAAAGTTAAAGATAAATGAACACTTACTTGGAGATAAAAAATAATAAAAATCCCAGAGAAAATAGAGGGAAGGAAACAATAAAAAGTTGAAATTAATGAAACAGAGGACAAATACTAGGAAAAAAAAACCACACAATTTTTCTGTGTACTCTAAGAAGTAAATTGAATGTATTATGAATTGTCAAAAATTTTAAAGTATATATGAGGTGAAAAAATTCTTAGACAAAAGACAGCTTTATGAAAGTTGACACAAAACTGGAATACATAAGTTGATTAAAAGAATTAAGCCCACATTAAAAATTTTCCCACAAAGAGAACTCTGATAACTGCTCTCATGACTTCGTCAGTGAAATATACTAGATATTCAAGGAAGAAACAATTCCAGTCTTATTCTAAATCTTCCAGGAAGAAATAAGAGTCAATGTTCTTTATTCTCCACCTTAGTGGTGGCTGGTATAACTTGATTATCAAGCCTGACTAGAATAGGAAAGCTACAAAGAAATTGCTTTCACAGACATAGGAAAAAATTCTAAATGAAAACTTGAGCTTCAAGTCTACATTACATAATATGAAGACAGAATGATGACCAATTCTAATGCATCCCAGGATTGATTTACATTGCAAAATCAATTAACAAGATATATTACATTAATAGTACCATGGAAGCAATACCTTGAACCTGTACCAGAACCACCTCGAACAGCGGTTCTCCACCTGTGGGCCATGACCCCTTTTTAACAATGAAAATATATTGCAGCACTAGAAAGGTTGAGAATCAATGACCTAGAATGCTTGCTGACATGAACATTGCTTGCCTCCAACTCAGAGTTTCTAGGGTAAGGACCAATAATACATATTTGTAATAAGTTCTCAGACAATGCTGACATGCTAGCCTTGTGAAAATATTTGGGGAAATATGACATACATTTTATTAGAAAAATCAAAGATGATCATTTCAAGCAGGGCATTTAAGGTATAAAATTTTGCTATCCATTCATTATATTAACTATTAAACAGAACACCTTATGCTAAGAGCAATAAGAGTATCTTTCCATGATTAAGAGATTGCAATATACATATATCTTATCATATTTAATGATGCACCCAATTGAAAACATTTATCTGAGGACAGCAAGAAGACAACAGTGCTTATTTTCACCACCTCTGGGCAACTTTCAGAAGGACCTAGGTAGTAATGCAGTACATTTCTATCCTTTCTTTCTCTCTTTTTTTTTTTCTTAAGAAGAGATATAATTCAAAAGGAAGAAATGAGCTGCAGGAAAGGTAGGAAATAAAAAATAAGTAAAAGTAAATTTTAAGAGTTAACATGACAGTAAACCTAGATATAAAACCAATATACAGAAACACATATTCCACAAACAAAAACTTGGTAACGATCATGATATGTTGAATTCGAGCTTCCTGCCCTTTATTGCCTCTTCATGCCTGCTTTCCACATCTGCTGAGTTAAGATTTCAAAGATATCATTATTTTTTTTAATGAACTTTAATTTTAGAATCATTTTAGATTTATAATACAGAGTTCTTATATATTTCTCACCTTGTTTTCCCTATTATTAATATCATACATTAGTATGGTACTTTCATCATAATTATTAAAAATGCCATTTCCTTTCAGTTAAATTAATGCATAGCTTATTCAGATTCCCCTACGTTTTAGTGGATGTCATTCTTCTGTCCCAGGATCCCACAATGTACTGTGTTTTCATGTCTCCTTAAACTTTTTTGAACTGTAACAGTTTTTCACACTTTCTTTTTTTTTTTTTTTTTTTTTTGTAGAGACAAGAGTCTCGCTTTATTGCCCTCGGTAGAGTGCTGTGGCGTCACACAGCTCAAAACAACCTCCAACTCCTGGGCGTAGGCGATTCTCTTGCCTCAGCCTCCCGAGTAGCTGGGACGACAGGCGCCCCGCCACAACGCCTGGCTATTTTTCTGTTTTTCAGTTCAGCTGAGGCCGGGTTTGAACCCGCCACCTTCGGTATATGGGGCCGGCTCCCTACTGGATGAGCCACAGGTGCCGCCCAGTTTTTCACACTTTCTTTGTCCTTAATTATCTAAACAGTTTTGAGAATTACTACTCACTTATTTTGTAGAATGTCTCTCAATTTGGCTTTGTCTGGTGTTTCTGACATTATTACACTGGAATTACAGGTTTTTAAAAGTGAATGAAGTGTCATCTTTATTATATGTGGTACCATATCAACAGTATGCATTATGAACATGATTTATCTTTGCTGATATTCATCTAAATCTCCTGGATAAGGTAGTGTTTATCAGGATTCCCCCACTATAAAGTGATTTTTCTTCCTTTTCCATATTGCACTCATTGGAAGAAAGCCACTATATGTAGGAGTTTTGATCGACTTGCTTGAGAATGGAATATCTACCTCTTCTGCACTGGAGAACTTTCTATTATACCCTACTGATTCATTTACCCAACCATTTATTTATATCAATATAGAATTCTTGCTACTGGAGTATCCTTGCCTGTAGGGACTCTCAGCAGAAAGTACAAGGAAAATATATATTAATATATACTCTGGGTGATAATACTACTCTTTTTTTCTCAAATAATATAGTATTGACCATTGCATACTCTTTCAGTGGGCTTCTGTGTCCTTTTCACATATCCCTTTCATTATGTGTATATTTGCCTGTGTGTTCAAACACTTCTTTACTTTTTGGCAGTAGAAGATACTCCAGGCTCATCTTATATATTTACTGCCCTAATCCTAGAATCTGCATTTCTCCAAAAACTCTATTTCTTTTTTGATTATAGAAATCAAAATTTGAGCCTAAGTTGTGCTTGTTGTCCTAGGGTTTCCTTACAGGACCTCTCTACAGAAAGAACAAGGAAAAAAATTCATATATGTATACTAATGTATATAAACACTATATATTAATAAATATAGGATGTTTATATGCCTCCACCATCAACATTCCATTTACTCAGTTGTTCAATTTTGTATACATGTACAGTTTTTTTTTTTCTAAATTGATAATCCATGTGGTAACTATTTTTAAAGTTGCTTATGTATGACTAAAATGTCAATATCGTTTTAGGCTTTGATCTCAATAGGAGAGGAAAAAAAAGAGACATGGGTAATATGAATGAACAGTTTATATCGTGGATAGAAAATTGTTTCTTCTCACATAGGAGTTGTCCTTCTCTTGCATAAGATTCTTTTACATTTCTTGAGCAATGTGTCTTCCAAATATGACATGATTTGGGTCTCGAATTGGGTATCGAGTTAGAGTAAGTTGGGACTGAAGTCAGGAATAGGAATGTGGGAGGTAGTTTCAAATGCAATAACTTTAGGATGGTTCAAAGGAAAAGTATTCCTACTTTTAAAAGGGAGAATGTTTTCTATGATGGCTAATGATTCTTGGATGGAGATGTTCAAAATTATACAACAAGGGAAAAATTAAGTTGGTCATGAATTAAATGTTTTCATTAACATATTTAAATACTTCGATATAGTCTAGATTTAAAGTACTATGAAATGCCACAGGCCTTATTTATTGAAGTTGACTAAAGACATTTTTCATCTACAGATCTCATTTCCAGGATGATTTTTTACAATGCAGATTTCATGTTGCTAGAAATAAACAATATGTGACTGTTGATTTTCTTTACTTGATCAGATTTTCATCCTGACCTATTTGTTAGTGAGAGGTTATGTCCCTTTTTAGAAAGTTTATTTGCTTTACTTCTAAAAGGCTAGATAGCCCCTAGAATAAGTTATGAGGTAAATTATTGGCATTTAATATTAGCATCCCTTTTGATTCATCTGCTCAAGTTTCAACTTGCTTGGCTTATTGGTGTTGCTGGAATGGCTTCATTTCTTTCCATCTGCATGGATTTTACATTTCTTGACCTCAAAATTTTCTTGATAAACTATGTATTTATTCAGAAAACATGTCACTGAATACTTTCTCTTTTTTAGGCAATATTACTGGTCCTTTTGTACTCATACAGTGTAAAGTCCAGGGGAGGAAATAAATGGATGATTCTATAGCATAATGAGGATTATTACAGAAGGATGAACAACATGCTATGACCCAGACTGGCTATTAGAGAAGTTTTCCTGGGAGCTGCTTTAAGATGGGTGTTTAAGATATTTTACTTATTTTTGTATCTGGCTTGAGGCCTTGGTACATAGAGGTCATACAACAGATATCTGTTGAACAAACTGATGAATGAAGCATCTCTTTGTTTGAGTGATCTGCAAACTTCCGTCAAGCACACCTCATTCACTGTCTTATTCACTACAGACTTTTAGCACCTGGTCTACTGCTTCCCTTTGATGCCCATCCCTGAGGATTTCAGTATGCATACTCTTGATCCATTCAATATTTATGTCTTTAGTCTCTTGATTTATTACCATCCATGATCTAGCCAGTCATGTGCACATACCTAAAACTTGATATTACTCTTAGACCATACTCAGAATATTCTCAATATCTCAGTTTGAAGTTCTCACTCCATAACCATCGATATTCTGGGTTCTTTCCTCATCTAACAATGATAAAAGCTCATTATTTCTATTTCGCTGAGTCCTATTGACTATTCTACATGTTTCCAGCCCCTTACCCCCTTGTGATTATATTAGTCTTCTCTCTGGGCTTAAATTCCATCATTCATCCTTAAAATTACCCTGCTGAATACTTTAATTCCCTTTCCTTGTTACTTTTTATGGACTTACTCAATAAAACTACAGCTTTGGTTAAATTACTTTTTCTATCTGATGCATGCCTGTGCTGGCATAGTGCAACTGACTTAATGTAAAAAAACAAACATGTTCATAATCCCAAATAAGCATTTTAACTTCATAGCAATTCTACTTTTTCTTATTCCATTCATTTCCCCACTTTCCAAGGTTTTTATTTTGTATCTTTTCATCTCAAACAATTCTCAATCCTTTTCTATATCTTAGCTAATAATTCTATCTTGTTTTACTGAGAAAATGGAAGGAATGAAGAAATGTCCTATTGCTAAATTCTTCCTCCTCCTAAAATGAATGAATTGTCTGAACTCTCTTCTTATGAAAAACTAATCCTCTGTCTTTACACTGAATCTTATACCCTCCCACCAATACAAGAATTTCAGATCTTCCTGTGTTATCAACCTCCCCTACCCGCCCCCCCCTTCAGGATTATTGTCATCATCCCATATTACAATATCTCCCATCTTAAAAAAAGTCCTTTGTTCTCACATCTCTCTTCAGATGTGATTATCTGTCATAGGATTTGGAAGTCATGTATTCCTGAGGTGAGTTTGCTAAAATAAATAAATTTTAAATACTTAGATATACTATATACTTAAAGTTAAATGTACATAAATTTGTGAGAACATTTCACTTTTTGGCTGGATGTTGTTTCATACTTCAAGTCCTGTGAATTGGGAGATGAATATAAAATGTAGTTAGATATTCAGGAAGAAACTACCAATAGGGAGATTAAAAACCTCCAATTAGAATTGGATCTAAAATAGTAGCCTTATCTCTTTCTTCTGCTATTACATAAATATCTCTTCTCCACAAAATGAAGGTCACAAAACATGCAGTTTAGCTCTCTGAAACTCACTTTATCCTTTCCAAATGAAAAATAATACTAATCACTTTTCTTTCTTTATGAACGTTCTAAAGAATTGATTATTTTGTTTCTGAGCTTAGAGCTGTTGCACCTTATCTGGAAACCTATCAGAAACTTTTTATTGAATTCCAAGTAGTTAGAAAATTACTATTACTTAATCTTATGAAACACCCTTGGCTATTTTTCTTTTCAACATATACCATGCTAATAAATAGCTAGTGCACCCTTATGGTGGACCAACAATTCACTTCTAAACCTTTGAGATAGCATATAGGTTTCTATCTATGCAGCAAAGCCAATTTATTAAATATATTATATATTATTGAGGATTCCTAAAGTACTCAGTAATACTAACTAAATGGATTAGGTGTGAAGAAGTTCAAAAAAAGTTCAAATAAAATGTCAGAGTCACATTAAAACAATTCAAGTTAGTGAAGGCAAAGTCTTTAAATCAAATTACAACCCTTATAGTAATACTTAAAATACATGCACACACACAAAACAAGAAAAACAAGCAGAAAAACTCAATGTCCTTCCATAATCTAGATAGCTTTTACATTTGAGGTCTGCATAATGTAAATAATAAAGTTGAAAATTGAAGCTATGATGTTATAGTTAGACCAGTTGTAGGCCATCCTTCAAAAAGATAAATAAATACATAAAAGGAAAGTGTGTCATTATATGGAGTAGGCTATTACAAAGGAGTGCTCTGTAATTTAGAATCATGGACCAGAATTTGGATCCAGGGATCTACTACAAACTGCCTGAATAAGCAAAGGTGAGTCACTTAATTGTTTGAAATGTCTACTCCTCATCTACAAAAGGAAAAAATTTGAGACAGAGTCTCATTATCTCACCCTCAGTAGAGTGGTGCTATGGCGTTACAGCTCACAAAAATCTCCAACCCTTGGGCTTAAGTGATTCTCTTGCCTCAGCCTCCCAAGTAGCTGAGACTACAGGGACTGCCGCAATGCTCAGCTATTTTTTGTTGTTGTTGTTGTTGTTGTTGCAGTTGCCATTGTTGTTTAGCTGGCCCGGGCTGGGTTCAAACCCAATGTATGGGGCCGACGCCATAACCACTGTGCTATAGTCACTGAGCTGAAATATTTGTTCTTGATAAGCTTATATATATATATATATATATATATATATATATACACACATATATATATTTGTTGAACAGATGAATGAAGTAATATATGAAGCTTATCCTTTTGTTGTAGCAATCTATAAATTCTTAGATCAAATTATTAATAAATAAAATTTAATGTAGAAGAAAAGAAATATTCAGAATGAAACATACTACTTTTGTTCAGTACCTATAGCTGCAAATCTAGTTATTCAATAGGTAATAAAAATAGAATGCTGCTGGATCTGTTGCATCCAAAAGTTCCATATGAATTTCAGCCATACATTAGTTGAGTCTCAGAGATTAATCATTTCCAAAACCACCCTGAAGTGCATGGATTCTATTTTCCTTTACTACAGACTTGAAAATCAATATCTAAGTGTTCACTCAGGTCATACTCAATGAAAATGTTCCTCATAGTTTGACAATGTAGTACCATTGACCATATGGGTCAATGTCCCTGCAAACTATTAAGTTAAAAGATATAAAATAAAAAGTGTTCATTGGAGCCATAAATTGTGAGTGAGTGAGTGTGTGTGTGTGTGTGTGTGTGTGTGTGGGTATGTAAGTTGACCTTCCAAGATGTAAAACAAACTGGTCAACACATGGAAGTGGTCACCATAAGGAAATTCCATTCATATATGGTGGATGTCTGGTCTATGAAAATTTGTTCAACAAAGGAGGTAGTCAATGTAGGGAGGTGGTCAACAGTGGAGATTCTACTCTGTGTGTGTGTTATGTGTTTGTGTGTGTAGAGAGTACACGGTACACATGCTTTAGAACTACTGACTCCTCTCCAGTTACCATGATGAGAGGATTTACCATCTGTATAGATGCTATGTATCTAGTTATATAAACTCCATAATTACTTTTCTTCTGTAATTCAAAATACCTATTTTTATGGTTTTTCAGCCTTCTCCAAGTTTTGATATCTCTCAGAACTGAAATGCTGGTAAGGTCCTAGACCCCAAGACACTAATTCCTGACTATAGCTCCTTCTCTCTCAAACTCCTTCATTCGCATATTCATACCACATCTGCTGCTCAGACTCACTTACTGCTTAGAAGATTGCTGCTTTCTTTACATCTGAATTCCTGTGTGGCTTCATCCCTTTCTCTAGTCACAGAAGCCCACAATGCATAACTGCTTTTTCCCATGTTCCTTTGGATTTGCACCGGAATAGATTTGAACTCCTAATGCTGGAGAGTTCAAAATGGTTTTAATTTCCTTTCAATCAATATCTTTATTTAAAATGTATTATGTGTCAGGCACTATAGTAAATATTTTTTCTTTCTGTGCTATTATTTTATAAGATGGGTTTTATTTATGTAATTTTGCAAATGAGGAATTTAAGCCTGTAAATCAGTGGTTCTCAACCTTCCTAATGCTGCAATGTATTTTCATTGTTACAAAGGGGTCGCAACCCCACAAGTTGAGAACCACTGCTATAAGTGTTCAATGAATTGGATTTTTACCGCATAGCTGCAAATAAGTCAGAAATTTGAACCCAAGATTGTTTCTCTCAAAAACTTCAGCTCCTTCCCCTATAACCTCATTGCTCTTGAGAGATGACAAAAAAAAATGCATATTATAATCTTAACTTGTCATTTAGATTCAGTGCTTTGTTTAAAAAATAATTCTTGACAGCTTACTGGCATAATTCCTCTCAAATTCCTTGCAGCTGCTATACAAAACCTCTACCTTGTTCATGTCCCTCACCCAGTAGATAGTTGTTAATTACAATTTAAATGTCTAGAAGATTTCTGATTAAAATGTTCATCTCTGCTTCCTCTAGTAACCTCTCTAAAATTTGAATAAAAGTATAAACAACACATAAAACTAAACAGATAAAAGGAACAAAGGAGGTGGCAATGAATAAAGTATGACACAAAAAGTTGTAAGGTGGAAAGTAGCTCTGAGAGCTATAATTGACAATGGCTAAATAACTAATTAGAGAAGTAAAAAAGGAGAATCAAAAGTAAATGCAGAAATGAGTCCATTCCCACAGCAGGAATCCAGAAGGATCCAGTAGTAGAATCAGCTTGAAGGGATGAGAGTTGGCTGAGAAGAGGAAGGTTGGGTGGAAATCTGAATAAGGAGTAGTTAAGCTCCTCCCTCTGGATGACAAGGTGACCATTTCACCTTTATTCTTTTAGTAGAAATGGGCATTTGTATTATGGAAAGTTAGAACCACAAAGAGACTTATACTGTGGTCACTAGGCTCATTGAAACATGATGGCCATAATGAAATTGGAGAAATCCTCATCCTCTCACACAAAACCAACACTATCTTTCTCCTACCCCCATCCTTCTCTACCTAATTGACTCCCAGAAGTCTAATAACTATCAACATACTGCCTGGGAGGTAAGGAGAGAGATTGCAGAAACAGCTTTTTGGGGACACTGAAGCTCAAAGAAATGGCACTCATAGATCTTAATGTTTGGGGATCTCCCAACAAAAGGGCTGAAGTTTAGCTCAGGGACTTGCTGATGAATTCCACTATTTCATCAGTCATAGTCCCATACAACAAGCTTCTAATGTACTTTGTAATGCTTCTACACTAATATGCAAGAAAATCCATGATCACAATTTATTTAGGAAAAAACACCATTAAGTAAATACCTAGGAATAGAATTGCTGGATCAAATGGTAGGTCCACTTTTAGTTCTTTGAGATAACTCCATGCTACTTTCCATAGAGGTTGTACTGGTTTGCAGTCCCACCAATGGTACGTAAGTCTCCCTTTCTCTCCACATGCATGCCAGCCCAAAGGGTGTGGGAGACATTTTATAAGAAAGACACTTGCACTCGAATGTTTATAGCAGCACCATTAACAATTGCAAAGATGTGGACAATAAAATATGGTATATGTATACTGTGGACTACTATTCAGCCATAAAAAGTGACGTAGAAAATGTGGTATATGTATCCTATGGAGTGTTATTCAGTCATAAAAAGGTGATTCAGTATATTTTATAATAACTAAAGGTGATTTAGGGTGGAGACAATCCATCTAAGTGAAGTATCACAAGAATAGACAAACAGACACCATTTGTAATCAATATTTATTGAAACTAGTTAATCAGCACTTATGTGCACATTGGGAAGTAAAACTCAGCAAAAATTAGGGGGAAGGGAGAGAAGAGGTTGGGTTAAATTCACAACTAACCTGTACAATACACACTTTCTGGGTGAAAGTCATATTTGTTATGTTGACTTAAAATGTACAAATGTAGATTATGTAACCAAAACATGTGTCCTCCCATAACATTCTGTGATTAAAAAATGTGAAAGAAAGAAAACACCAAATAACATTGAAAATACAGATAAGTAAAAAAAAAGTAAAACAAAGATTTATTTATATATATAAAATAATAATCAGAAGAAACATCAAAAAGATTTGAAAATCAATACCTCTGGGGAGACAGAATTGGGGTTGAGGATGTTATACTTGGACCCTGCACTTCTGTCTCTTACTATATGGGACTATCATTATGAATATGCTTATTACTGTGATAAAAATATGTACTCCCTCATCTTCTTCCTCCTCCTTTGCCTACATTCTGGTATTTGACTCTGGACCAATCGTTATCGTTTCTTCTCACAGAGAAAATGATTAGTAGTTCTCAGACATTGCTGCACCTTATACTCAAATGGATGGACTATAACTATCCAGTTCCTAGGCATTGCCAAGGATAATAACATTGGAATTTCTGTGGGAGGAGCCTACATATTTTCATAGCTTCTCTGGTGATTTCAATGTCCAAGTATGTTTGAAATCCGTGATTTAGAGTCTTTCTAGTCTGTGATGTGTGGAAAAACAGCATCTATGTCACTTGGGAGCTTGAAAGAAATGCAGGCCCTCAGGCTGTACCCTAGACCTCGGAGGTACATGTTAACAAGACTCCCAGTCAATTTCCATCTATGTTACCATTTAAAGATCTTTAGTGTACTTCTCCCTCTCCCTCCTTTCCTCCTCTTCTGGGTCATTCATCATCTTGTTCCCCATAGGCTTTAATTTATTCAACATCCCCCCGAACAGATTCCTTCTTTTGATACTTTAGATTATTTTGTAGATTAAAAACCTAAAAAAGTAAAAATAAAAAAAAGCAACACTCCTCAGGTCCTGTCTCTTTCACTATTCTATTTCTTCCCCTTTCTTCATAATTCAGTTTTGTGAATGAAAATGTTAAGTCCACTGTCTTCTCTTCTTCATTTTGGATCAAGTTGTTTTCTCATTGCAATTTGGAATCTTCTTCAACATGGAAACTGCTCTTCAAAAATTATCAATAAATTTTACTAGGCTAAAATGCCTTTTTTTATTTTTACTATTTGAAACATTTGACATTATTGATGGCTTGCCATACACAGCCCTTTAAGCAGTCATTCCTACAGCTTTGTGATATAATAGGAAAGATGTATAAGGTGGGCTCTCATTGACCCCCAAATGTCCTGATTCATAATGCTCATCTCTGCCAATTTTTTAAAATGATCATTTAAAAATACAGGAGGACCTGTTCAACTCCACCTTCAAGATTGAAGGATTTCTACTCCCAGCTCTTACTAGTCAGGCCTCTTTGGGAATTGTCTCAGCAAAAGAGAGGTGTCTCATCCAAACACACACCCTGTGCTGGACTAATCTCTTATGATGAGTGGGAGTTCTGGGATATAAAATCCCAGCCCCCTCATGGCAAAATGGCATAACCTTGGAGAGCCATCCCAGCTTCAGTGCTCCACAAGGAGTTTGCAGAGGCCAACGTCTCCTTCTAGCCAATTCTACTTACTCCCTTTCCTACAGCAGATTTTGATTCAGAGAGAAGGATTACTACACTTTTTATGTACTTATTTTTAGCTCAGAGTCTGCTTTCTGGAATAAACAAAACCAAAACACTCATGCACTCAGTTTTATATGCTTATCCAAATATATGCTTTTCCAAATGTAAGAGGACTGAATCTAAAAGGATTTGTTTTATTTTTATCTAAACTACTAAAATACAACATGAGTTATAAATAGTTTTTCCTTTATTCTCACACCATTATCATCTTATATTAAAGACAGGTACTTTTACAAACCCAATGATAATTCATAAGAATATTTTTAAAAGTGATTTTAAATTAATATTCACTCATGAATTTCTATGTTGGCTATGAAATATAACCAAATATCAATGATTAAAACAAATACTTATTTGCATGAATTTTATTTCAAGATAGAATATTTGTAGACAGGTGGTTGAAGAAATGGCTTTATTTATGAGTAAATGCTTACAAAACTCATGAAGATACACCGAAAGAAAATATTCAACTTTTACTTTTGGAGGTTAAGCACTTAGGTGGATTAATATCCTATCATAGTTTGCAGGTTATTTGTGATTCTTTTCTTTGCTTAAAAAATGAAAAGAAGGGATAAATTTGTGATCATTCAAAACCCATGTGGATCATGAGAAACATGGGTTTGGAGATAGATATATTTGCCACTTACTAGATGGGAAACTTTTGATACATTATTAAAGCTTTCTAAGTATGTTTCTTCATCTGTAAAAATGGGAAATATTGGAATCATTTTGAAGAGATTAATCTGTTGTCACTCTGGCTGGCATATATAAAGTGTTCAATAAATGTTAACTATTACTTTATCAATTTTTATGAAAGTATATAAACCTGATCTTCTTGAGCCAAAAGAATTAAACTAAAATTCACAGTGGAGTTTGGCTAGCATTGTCAAAAAAGATTCAATCCCAGCTTCCAAAACAACAGATTTGAAAGTATTGAAAAAAGAGATCTTGCATATCGTTAAAGTAACAACTGATATTCAAATTGTTATGATAATCAAAAGAAATTTCTCATATTAATATCAATATTTAATTGATTGAAGTGGACTGAGATACAAATTTTGTGGATCATTCATATAATGTGAATTTAGACACCAATTTTTAAAAACATAAACAAAAAAACAAAAATGAAATTCATGTTTTCATTTCTGCTTCACTTTTGGCTGATTTATGACAAATTACATACATTAATTAATAATAGCTAGATAAATAGATAGATGCATTATCTATATAAGTGTTTTCTTAAGGAATTTATAGTTTCCTCATTAGATGTCTCATAATCAGTGTATTAATAGATCATAATCCTGGAAAATAACTAGGATGTAGAGACATGAAAGGATATGATAAAAGAAATTCCTTGATATATGATGTGAACCACTTTTGGAAGTGGGGAATTAAGACTATTGCAATTCAAATTGGTGAGGTAAGGGGAAAAGCTTGAGAACTTCCATAGAAAGTAAGAACAAAAGGCTATATAATATAGAATTGACATGAGGATCACCACTTGGATCCAGAAGAAACTAGGTTGAAAGCCTGAATATCTCTAATTTGATAAGCTTAACCTCACTGATACCTCATCTGCCTGGCCTGACCCCTCAATATTCCACCATTTCCTCCACTGAAATAAGATTAGCAAAGCATACATCTTACTATAATCATATGGTTGTCAACATAATTGAATCTTAGTTATTTAACAAGTATTTACCAAGTATCTATAATGTGCCAGGCATCATTCCATCTAGGTGTTGGGAAGAGAATAGTAAACAGAAACAAAAATGTCTGATTGCATGGAGTTTCGATATGTATGATGTATGTTGTATGTGAGAAATGATCCAGAAGTAAAAGATAATAAGTAAGTAAATTATAGAATATATTCACAAGTGGTTAATGGTTTTGAGAATACTAAAGTAAGAGAGGGAGATAAGGATTTCTGAAAGTAAGAGGCTGACTTTTTTTATTTTTTTACTTTTTAAATTTTTTTTATTAAATCATAACTGTATACATTGATGCATTTGTGGGGTTCAGTATACTGATTTGATATACAATGTGAAATGCTTACATCAAACTGATTAACACATCCGTCACCTTGCTTACTTATTTGTTGTGGTAACACAATTATACTCTTTTCTTAATACTTTTGAAATGTAGCATTGCATTATGCACATTAGATAAGATCCCAACAAATGCCCTCCCTCCTCCTAGCCTCTTCCTTCCACCCACTCTCTCTCCTCTTCCCTCCTACTTTCTGGACTATAGTTATGTTTTATCATTTGTATGAATGTGTAGGTGATTATATATTGATTTTATAGTAATATTGAGTACATGGGATACTTTTTTCCCCCATTCTTGAGATACTTTACTAAGAAGAATATGTTCTAGCTCCATCCAGGTGAACATAAAAGATGTGAAGTCTCCATCTTTTCTTATGGCTGCATAATATTCCATGGTGTATAGATATCACAATTTTTTAATTCATTCATGGGTCGATGGGCACTTGGGCTGTTTCCATGTCTTGGCAATTATGAATTGGGCTGCAATAAACATTCTGGTGCAAATGTCTTTGTCGTAAAATAATTTTTGATCATCTGGGTATATACACAGTAGAGGAGGAAATGCAAGATTGCACAGTAGGTTAACTTTTATTTCCTTGAGTATTCTCCAAACTTCTTTCCAAAAAGGCCGTATTAACTTGCATTCCCCCCCGCAAGGTAGAAGTGTTCCCTTCTCTCCTCATCCACCCCAACATCTGTAGTTTTGGGATTTTGTTATGTGGCCTAATCTTACTATAGTTAGATGATATCTCAAAGTGGTTTTGATTTACATTTCTCTGATGATTAAAGATGAAGTTGCCATTTTAAAGTGGAGATTGGGAATGTCCTAGTTAGAAGGACAGTGTAGAGATTCAGTCAAAGGTTTTGTGAAAGGTATCCTTGGAGTTTGGTCTGAAAATGATCCTCCACCCATCCTTTTTTTTTCTAGTATTTTTCCAGTGTTTATGTAAAGCTATTATAGTACTACTTTCACTCATCAGTCTATCCACATCTGTCCATTGCCACCACACTGTATATCAGTACATATATATAAAGGAAGTTGAACTGTGTGGTTGTATATAGAGGAAATTGAACTGTGTTGCTGAGTCAGCAATAGCAGCAGTGAAAAGTATCCCATACCTTCACCGAAACATTCAAACTGATATTGAATCAGAGGCACTATGAAACATAAACCATACAGATAATATATGATCAACCTAAAAACATAGATATGCCCAAATGAGAAACCCGAACTTGGAATAGAAACAGTCAATGACATGATTCAAAATGATTAAAACAAAACCACCAAAGCTTCCTGATCTGTAAATAAAAGCATGAATAATCATATCAAAAATGTTATGATATTCTCCAAGTAACCAATACAATTAGGCAATATCCTAGAAGAAATTCATAATCACACCATCCAAAGGTAGCAAGAATGAATATTTTGCATTTTCTATCAGATTTATTTTGAATTTATGGAGAACAGAGAGGAGACACGAGGCAATGCCTAGATGTAGATGTTCTGATTCATTATTCAGACAACGTGTAAATAGCAAATATTTGAATATCACAAGTTGTTTTCTACTTTCCTAACTTCAGGCATTCTACAGTACCCAGAAAGGTTGACCACTGCCAACCTCATTACTTTAGTTCCTTTACCCTATAGAATCTAGCTGATTTTGTCCAATAACAGGAAGTCAGAAGACAGCATGTTTATTTGCTGCCCCCTCCCAGCACACCTGGCTTCTGTGCATGTCTCTTTTACATAATGTACGGATGCTACTGCTAACTGTTAAACCTACTAGTCGAATATGTCAATGAGGTCATCATTTCCAAGTCAGGGACCAACTGGTCATTTAATGGCAGGTTATTGGGAAGCAACATATTTTTCTTATGAGAATAGATATGTATTTCAAACTGAAATTTCTTCCCTGTCTGCATTGCTTCTACCAGCACTATCATTTATGAATTTGCCTTACCTGCTAGCACTGTGGGGGAAATATATCCTATGAGGTTGTTTGGTTACCTAAAGAATAAATTTATGCTTGAATGTAATATATTTAAACCAATACGAAGTGTTATTTCTTCAAAGACCAGAAGATGATGTTCTTGAAATCCAGGGGAGGAGATTTGAGTATATCTCCACTATTACATAAAATAATCCACTAGCAGAATTTTTATTTGTCATCTCCTTGGCCATAGACCACATATATTAAGATGTCATGGTGTCCAAGGAGAGTACACTTCTGCCCAGGAACACAGTCATATTTTCATTAAAGTAGAAATTTGTTTTCCCTTTGGCTCTTTTGAATTCTTCATATCAAAGAAACAACAGGAAAAGGTAAGGATTACTATACTGGGAAATGATTGATTCCAACTTGCTCAAAGAAATTGAGTTGTTGCTACTCAGTGGGGAGCATACAGATTTTACTTGATTGTTTCTGACTACTCCCATTTTCAGTAGTAATAGTCAGTGGAGATTTACAATAATCTGATAAAGAATGGACAGCAAAAGTCTTAGAGGATTCTGTAAGAATAAAGATTTGATTCCTCCACCAAATTAAACAACAAAAACAACCAGCTGAAGCACTGGAAGAGATAAGGAAAATGTAGAATATATGGCACAAGAAAAATATATGACCTCAGTTTAGCCGTCATAGTTATCTACAGATAGGGGACTGCAGCAACTACGTTTTATGTTATTTCATTGTGTTAAATAATTGAAATGCATTGGTTAAAAGCTAACATTACAGTTTCTTTTTTTTTTTTTTCAGACAGCGCCTCAAGCTGTCACCCTGGAAAGAGTGCTGTGGCATCACGGCTCACAGCAACCTCCAATTCCTGGGCTCAAGCCAGTGTCTTGCCTCTGCCTCCCAAGTAGCTGGGAGTACAGGTGCCCACCACAACGCCCGGCCATTTTTTGGTTGCAGCTGTCATTGTTGTTTGGCGGGCCTGGGCTGGAATCGAACCCACCAGCTCAGGTGTACATGGCTGGTGCCTTAGCCCGTTGAGCCACAGGCACCGAGCCACATTACAGTTTCTATTCCGGGCAGGAACATGACTGAATTGAAATTACACTGTATATCGCATTATTTGATGGTATTTTGTGTTTTCCTGTGGACAGAAATCACAGTGCACAATATGTTATGTGATGACTTCTTGTGTTTTTCTTTAGTTAGGATGGGAGTTTCTGAACATACATGAACATACAAAGACACACATAGGAAAGTACACAAACACACAAAAAATGAGCGTACAAAAGGCTAAAATGAATGGTGAATGATGAAAACAGGTGAATGTTTGATTTCTCTATTCAGTTCCCTGTGTCTACTCCTTTGCATTTTCTACCCTGTGCTTTGATCCCTGCAGAGCTTCTCTACAACTTTGCATCTGGCCTTTAGTTTCAGCCAATGGAAAATACTCACAAGAGATCCAAGGTAGGAGGAGACTGAACACAGTATTTAGTCTTTCTGCTTTTTTTCTTCCTGGTTTAGGTTAAAGCAATAGCTAAAATTATTTCTGACCTCAGAAGAGTTCTGTAATACCAAAACCAGAAGAATAGAACTCTGTAAAACTGAGAATAGTTAAAGATCCTTCTTTTGCTAGTCCCTGGAGGCTTCATCACCTTGGTTGTTTGGCTCCCTTATTTTAAGTCCACTGCTTTGTAAATAGCTTCCTCATTAACTGTCTTTAGGTAGGCCCATTTTGACTATGCTATTAATCATTTAAAAATTTTTTTTTAATTATTTTTTATTGAGTCATAACTGTGTACAATGATTCAAGCTTGGAGTACAGTGTGCGGGCTTCCCATACAATCGGAGATATTTTTATCCACCTGATTAATGTAACATTCATGATATTTTCTCATTTACT
>CAUYRH010021692.1:0-10853 GCA_963574655.1 Perodicticus potto | reverse complement strand
CATGAGCTCCCCCTGTCACATTGAGATGATCCTTACTGAAAAGGAACAGATTGTTCCCAAACCAGAAGAAGAGGTAGCACAGAAGAAAAAGATATCCCAGAAGAAACTGAAGAAACAAAAACTTATGGCACGGGAATAAATGCAACATAAAAATAAATACAAACAACAGTAATAAATAAATAAATATATAAATAAATAAATAAATAAATAAATAAAATAAAATAAAAGGTGGGAGCCATTTTGCCTGGCCTGATTTTCAAATGTTGAACCAACCTTGCATACCTGGGATAAATCTCATTTGGTTATGGTGCATAATTCTTTTTATACATTGTTGGACTTGATATACTAATATTTAGTTGAGGATTTTTACATCTTTCTTCATGAGAAATATTAGTCTATAGTTATCTTTTCTTGTAATATCATTCCCTGGTTTTGTATTGGGATGAGGTTGGCCTCACAGAATGAGTTAACAAATATGCCCTCTGTTTCTGTCTTCCCAAAGGGGAAAGAGATCGTAAAGAATTGGCATAATTTCTTCCTTAAATGTTTGGTAGAATTCACCTATTAATCCATGTGGGCCTGCAATTTTCTGGTTTGAAAGGTTATTAGTTATTAATGCAATTTCTCTAATAGATAATGGCCTATTTAGAGTGTCTATTTCTTACTGTGTGAGTTTTTGGAGATTGTATGAATAGAGTCATTCAAATTTGTATAAATAGAGTCATACATAATATTCTTTTACCATCCTTTTAATGTACATGGGATCTGTAGTGATGTTATTAGTCATTTGTATTTTGTCTCTTTTTGTTCTTAGCTTGGATAGAAGCTTAACAATTTTACTGATCTTTTCAAAGAACCAGCTTTTGGTTTCATTGATTTCTTGTTTTTCAATTTCATTGACTTCTCTAATTTTTATTATTTCTTTTCTTTTGCTTACCTTGGATTTAATTTACTTTTCTTTTTCTAGTTTCCTAAGGTAGAAATTTAGATAATTGCTTGTTTGGTCTTTCTTCTTTTTGAATAAATGTATTCAATGCTATAAATATCCCTCTAAACACTATTTTTGCTACATCCCACAAATTTTGCTAAATTGTGTTTTCATTTTCATTTAGTTCAAAGTATTTTAAAATTTCTCCTGTGATTTCTTCTTTGATCCATGTGTTATTTAGAACTGTGTGGTTTAACTAATCTCCACATATTTTGAGGTTTTCCAGTTATCTCTCACCATTAATTTGTAGTTTAATTCCATTGTGATCTGAGAGCAGACATTGTATGATTTCTATTCTTTTAAATGTACTAAGGTGCGTTTTATGGCCCAGAAAGTGGTCTTGCTTGGTGAATATTCCCTCTTAAGTTTGAGAAGAATGAGTATGCTGCTGTTGCTGGATGAAGTAGTTTATAGACATCAATTACATCCAGTTGACTGATGGTATTTGTTGAGTTCAATTACGTCCTTACTGATTTTCTGCCTGCTGAATCTGTCCATTTATGATAGAGGCGTGTTTAAGTCTCCAACTATAATAATGGATTTATCTATTTCTCCTTTCAGTTCTATCAGTTCTTGCCTCACATATTTTGATGCTCTGATGTCAAGCACATATGTATATATTGCCAGATTGTTAGGTCTTCTTGGAATATTTACCCCTTTATCATCATGCAATGCCCCTTTTTGTCCCTGATAACTTTCCTTGTTTTGATGTCTACCCTGTTTGAAATTAATATAATTACTCTTTCTTTTTCCTTTTTTTATTGATACATGATATTTTACGTGTTTATGGATCATATATGTTCTTTTGTTACAAACATAGAATGTGTAATCATCAAGTCAAGGTACTTGAGTTATCCATCACCTTGAGTATCATTCCTATGTGTTGACAACATTCAAGTTCTCTCTTCTAGCTACTTTAAAATATACACTTGTGTTCACTACAGTCATTTCATGCTGCTGTCAAATGATAGAACTTATACCTTTTATCTAACTGTATATTTGTGCCAGTTAACCTACCTCTCTTCATCCCCCTCCTATCCTCTAGTGCAGTGGTTCTCAACCTTCCTAATGCCACGGCTCTTTAATATAGCTCCTGTGGGTCACGACCCATAGGTTGAGAACCGCTGCTCTAGTATCTATCATTCTACTCTCCACCTTTATGAGATCAACTTTTAAATCTCCATTTATGAGTGAGGACATGCAATATTCTTTCTGCACCTGTGTTATTTCACCTAACATAGTAAGTTACTTTGCTGCAAATGACATTTCATTCTTCTTTATGGGCAAATAGTATTCCACTGGGGATATATTCCACATTTTCTTTGTCCATTCATCTGTCCAGGGGCACTTGGGTTGATTCCACACCATTGCTATTGCTATTATTATGCATGGTGCTGCAATAAACATGCAACTGCAGGTATCCCTTTGACATACTGATTTCTTTTCCTTTGAATAAATGCCCAGTAGTGGGATTGCTGGATCCCATAATAGTTCTATTTTAGTTTTTTGAGAAATCTCCATACTTTCTTCCTTAGTGGTTATACTAATTCACATTTCTACAGTGTATAAGAGTTCCCTTTAGTCTATATCCTCTCCAGTGTCTATTACTTTTTGTCTTTTTTTTTTTTTTTTTTAGGGACAGAATATCACTTTGTCACCCTTGGTAGACTGCCATGGTGTCACATAGCTCACAGCAACCTCCAGCTCTTCAGCTTAGGGATTCTCTTGCCTCAGACTCCCGAGCAGCTGGGACTACAGGTGTCCGCCACAACGCCCGGCTATTTTTTTGTTGCAATTTGGCAGGGGTTGGGTTTGAACCCACGCCCTCAGTATATGGGGCCGGTGCCCTACTCACTGAGCCACAGGCGCCGCCCTACTTTTTGTCTTTTTAATAATAGCCATTCTAATTGGAAAAAAATGATATTTCATTGTGGTTTTGATTTACGTTTCTCTGATGACTAGTGATACTGTGCATTTTTCCATATACCTATTGGCCACATGTATGCTGCATTCTTTTGAGAACTATCTATTCGTGTCCTCTGCCCACTTTTTTTTTTTTTTAGAGACAGAGTCTCACTTTATCACACTCAGTAGAGTGCTATGGCGTCACAGCTCACAGCAACCTCCAACTCCTGGGCTTAGGCGATTCTCTTGCTTTAGTCTCCTAAGTAGCTGGGGCTACAGGTGCCTGCCACAATGCCCGGCTATTTTTTTTTGGTTGTAGTTGTCATTGTTGTTTGGCAGGCCCGGGCTGGATTCAAACCCGCAAGCTCTGCTGTATGTGGCTGGCACCTTAGCCACTTGAGCTACAGGCGCCGAGCCATCTCTGCCCACTTTTTAACAGGATTTTTATTTTTATGTTTGCTTTGCCCTGCTTTCTAGTGATTAGTGTTAGCATATTATATCTTGCCCTCATTTCTTTTGTTGTTGTCGTTAGAGACAGGGCCTCATTCTATTAAGCTGGTCTCTTACCACTTGGCTCAAGCCACCCTGCTGCCTCAGCCTCCAAGGAGCTTAGATACATTCATGCTCCATTCATTTACTTTTAATTTCATGTGTTTTTACATTTAAAGTGAACTTCTTGTCGACAACATATAGTTGGGTCTTATATTTTGATCACTCTGACACTCTCTGTGGATTTAGACCACTGATGGTCGAGGTGATTATTTATAGTTGAATTAATATCTACAATATGTGTTACTGTTTTCTATTTCTGCCCTTTGCTCTTTGTTCCAATTTTTGCCTTCCACTGTTTTTCTGCCTTTTTTGGTTCTATGTGTGGATTTTGTATGATTCCATTTTTTCTCCTTTCTTAGCATATTAAGTTTTTTACTTTTTAAAGTGGTTGCCTTAGCGTTCATAGTATACATTTATAACTAATCCAAGTCCAGTTTCAAACAACACTAAACCATTTTACAGGTAGTGTGAATACCTTACAATAACAAAATAATCTTAATTTCTCCCTCCTGTCCCTGTATCGTTTCTCTCATTCATTGTACTTATATATAAGTATACATACCTACAAAGATATATACATATACACACATAATCAAATACATCATTATTATTATTTTGGACAAACTGTTATTTAGATCAATTAAGAATTTTAAAAAATAAAAGCTTTTTAATTGTACCTTCACTTATTCCTCCACTATATTTTTTTATGTAGATCTGAGTTACTGACCTATATTATGTTCCTTCTCTCTAAAGAACTTCTTTTAACATTTCTTGCAGAGTAGGTCTACCAGAAATAAGTTTCCTCAATTTTTGTTTGTCTAAGAAAGCTTTTATTTCTCCTTCACTTTTGAAAGATAATTTCACAGGGTATAGAATTCTAAGTTGCTGCAGTTTTTTTCTTTTCTTTCTTTCTTTCTTTCTTTTTTTTTTTTTAGAGACAGAGTTCTTATTTTGTCCGCCTTGGTAGAGTGCTGTGGCGTCACAGCTTACAGCAACCTCCAGCTCTTGGGCTTAGGCGATTCTCTTGCCTCAGCCTCATGAGTAGCTGGGACTACAGGCGTCTGCCACAATGCCCAGCTATTTTTTGTTGCAGTTTGACTGGGGCAGGGTTCAAACCTGTTACCCTCAGTATATGGGGGCGGTGCCCTACTCACTGAGCAACAGGCACTACCCATGTTTTTTCCTCTCAATATTTCAAATACTTACTTTTACTTTCTTCCTGTTTGCCTGTTTTCTGACAAGATGTTGAATATAATGCTTACAGTATTTTGGCATGTGTAATGCATACCTTTCCCTCCAAATTTTCAGGGAAAAATAAGGCTTTTCATTATACATGGAGTACTATTTGTTACTGGTACATAAAATTTCTTGTAACTTGTGTTTTGTAATTATTACATAAAATTTCTTATGCCATACTATGCTAAAAAATAAATACTAAAATTAATTTTTGTTGTTGCCCTTTGTAGAGTTCTGTGGCGTTACAGCTCACAGCAACCTCAAACTCTTGGGCTCAAGCAATTCTCTTGCCTCAGTGTCCCAAGTAGCTGGGACTTATAGAAACCTGCCACAATGCCTGGCCATTTTTTTTTTTTTTTGTAGTTGTCATTGTTGTTTAGCAGGCCTGGGACAGGTTCGAACCCACCAGCCCCCAGTGTATGTGGCTGGTGCCCTCACCACTGAGCTACGGGCACTGAGCTTAAAATTCTTTTATAATATAAAAAACAAGTACCTAAATATAAATAAATAAAAATTTGAATCAAAAAATTAAAACAAAAGATATTTTTCCTGAAAGTTTGTGGGAAAAATCTTGGGTGCATATTATACAGGACAAAACATGGAACCTTGATTTCGCTAAAGATAAGGCGCTTTTTTCCCCTCTGACTTCTTTCAGGATTTTTTGTCTTTGATTTTCTGTAGTTTGAATATGTCTGGTGGTGGGTATTGGTATTTTGTGTACTCTGAGCTTCCTGGATCTGTGGCTTTGTATTTGACATCAATTGGGAGAAATTCTCTGTCATTGTTTGAAATAGTTCTTCTATTCCTTTTCCTCTTTTTCTTGTGTATATTCCTGTTATGCATACATTACAGGTTTTGTCGTTGTCCCACAGTTCTTGAATACTGTGAGTTTTATTGTCTTTCTTCTCTTTATTTCCCCATTTTGGAGGTTTCTTTTCTTTTCTTTTTTTTTTTTTTGCAGTTTTTAGCCGGGGCCAGGTTTGAACCCACTACCTCCGGTATATGGGGCTGATGCCCTACTCCTTTGAGCCACAGGTGCCGCCCCATTTTGGAGGTTTCTTATTGTGATCGTCTCAAGCTCAGGGATTCTTTCCTCAGCTATGTCCAGTGTGCCAATGCATTGAAGGCACTCTTCATTTATGTTACCGTGTTTCTGACCTCGAGCGTTTCTTTTTGGTTCTTTCTTGGCGTGGCTATCTGTCTGCTTACAGTGCCCATCTGTTGTTCTCACAGGTCTACTTAATCCAATAGAGCCCTTACCATATTAATCACAGTTATTTTAAATTACTGGTCTGAAAATTCTAACATCCTTGCCATGTCTGATTGTCATGCTTGCTCTGTCTCTTCAAACTTTTTTTCGTCTTTTTGTAACTATAATTTTTTTTGATAGCCAGACATGATGCACTAGATGAAAGGAACTTCTGTAAACAGATGTTTAGTAATGTGGTAAGGCGGTGGTGGTGGGGCGCTCTCAGTCCTATAATTAGATCTCAGTCTTTTAGTGGGTCTGTGCCTCTGGCCTGTGAATTGCACATGCTTTTCTCAGCTCCCGCTTCACCCTTAGGTGGGATACCAGAGCTGGCTAGAGCTAGGTATTTCCCCACCCCCAGCCCCCTCAGGTCAGGCTGTGGTTGAATAATTTCTCCGGAGGACAGCCTTTATTAAGAAGGGAGTGCTCTGATGTGTTTCCAAACGGTGGCTTTTCCTCTCTCCTTGCCAGAGAATCCTCATGGGAAGATTTTTTTCTGATATGCACTCTGAGACATCTGCTACAGGTAAAACTCATAAAGTAGGAGGGTGCCCATGACTGGGCCCCTTTAGCTGTTGACTCAGACTGAGCCTGCAGCGGTCCAATTGCAGCTCAGGTTTCCCCACCCAAGCCGTGACCCTGTGGATGTTGCTACTCGTGGGTCTGTGCTCTGCTAAGTTGTGATTCCCGGTATCCTCCTGCCTGTCCCTCCAATTTTAGGGGCAATTGTTTGCCCTGTGGCCTCACTTTCTCTTATAAATCTAAGAAGTGTAGTTGAGCTTTCAGTTTATTTAGATTTCAACTTGTTATTAGGATGGAATTGCAACTTCCAAGTTACTTACATGCAGAACTGGAAACTGGAAGTCAGTGTGACACCATTTTGAGAATCCAAATTCATAAATAGGTGGGACAGAAGGAAACAGATTTTCTGCTCCCTTAGAAGCCCTGTTGGAATAGTCAGAAGGTGAATGCAGCCAAAGGAATGGCAGGGGCAATATTTTCAGGTACTATTGGTGGAAGTTTCATCAAGGGTCTCTTCTGAGAAGTAAAACCTCTTGTGTCATATGGAAACATCACTGACTCACTACTCAGACTACTTAAAGTTCTGAGAAGTAGACAACACAGGGTTTTCTTAAAAAAAAAAAAAAAAAAAGCCCTTCCTCACTGCTGTCCAATTCCCACTGCAGCTATTGCTGCAGCCACGATGCCAAAATGAAAGAAGCAGAATCATCACCACTTACCATGGCTGCTGCAGCCCTCATTACCCGAGTGGGAAGAGACTGGAGATGAGGAGGATGGGAGTCCCCATGGACCACCCAGCCTTCTAGGCCCTCCCCCCATGGCCAATGGAAAGCCTGGTGATCCCAAGAGGAGCTCGTCATAGAGGTCCTCCACGATTCAGGGGACCAACGATTCCACCATTGCTCAGTCTCCCACCTCCTCCCCTGCTTCCCCAATTCAGAGAAGCCTCAGCCCTAGGTCTGGCCCATGTGGTCATGGTTGGTGGAGGGTCAATGCCGAACCTCCTTTTCTGGGGCCACGCCATAGGGGTCCCTCCAGGGGAAGCTTTCACAAAGAGCAGAGAAACCCTCTAAGGCTCAAAAGCTCTTATGAAGAATACCTGCCCACCCAAGGATGACCCCCAGGTTATAGAAGACAAACCGACTGCCCTGTCTGCCAACACTCTGCCAAAAAGGGCCAATGTCGATATGAAGACCTGTGCCTTCTACCCTGCAGGCGTCAATGGACCTCCTCTGTGAGACTGTGCCTTCCTTCCAAGTGGGAAGGAACCGTCTGTGACCTAGCAGCCATGTCTTTCCCTGTGGCCCTGTGGAGGCTACTGTGAGGCTCTTCCTCACAACACCCGCAGTCATTACACGCCAACCTCATCCACCACTTCCCCCATTTGGGGTCCAGAGTTGTGTTTCATCACTGGTGCACAATGTGCACACTTTCTTCTGATCCAACCTCCAGAGACTTGCCTTCAGGACTCCATCTTTGCTCCCTTCCATTGCCTCCTGGATCTCCTTCCCCTCGTCAAATGACTACTAAACAGGAAACCTCTTGGTGCTGTTTCTTGTGCATCTGTCCACCAGTCTGCCAGCATTGCCCTTGATCCCTGAGAGTCTGGAGCAGTTTCCTACCATTCCCTTCTTCTAGCTTCTCGTTTTTTGTTTGCTTGTTTGTTTGTTTGTTTGCAGTTTTTGGCTGGGGCTGGGTTTGAACCCGCCACCTCCGGCATATGGGACCGGCGCCCTACTCACTGAGCCACAGGCGCCGCCCTAGCTGCTCACTTTAAGTCCTTTTAACACCTTCTATCCTCAGTGTTATCAGATGCTTGTGAAACTCACCAGGTTGTCTGACCTGGGGTCAAGTTTGGGTGACTGGTACAGAGTTACTCCCTAAAAGGCCACTCTTCCTGCTTTTGGCTTTCATAGTTTCTCTGTCAGTAGCACGATCCCCACCACTATGGTCTGTGACCACTGTGCTTTGTGAAACCCTGTATACCCCCATAGGCTTTCTTAGTGTCCGTGGCATTTTTGTAAATTCTCTAAATGAGAGTAAGTTTTTCTGCCAAAAAAAAAACCATGCCTAATGATACCAATGATATTCTTAATCTTATCAGTAATTTCACTAAAAACTGCAAGTAAGTCCCAGTGCCCAAGAGAAATCTATATCCAACTTTCAAACCTCACTTTTATTTGCCATACTCTTGACATATTTGTAAGTGACAATTACTGCTTCACCTTGCAGGGGCTCTTTAAGAAGTTCTGCTTCAAAAAACAGCTGCTACCAACTTTGAGGGCCAGTTTTTTTCATTTAAACCAACAATGAATTGTTTCATCTTATCTACATCTTGCTCTGTGTTATTCCAACAGTTCCATCTTGGATTCTCAGAGTGACTGGCATCCTCCTTAACCAACCGATTTCTGTCTATAGTATAGTGAAGCAAGTGTTGAAAATCACCACACACTTCAAATCTAAGAGGAGTCACTGTAGTTGGTTCTTAGGTAAAGGTTACCATTTTTCCACTTTCTTGCACATACTGGTCACTTAAGACAGAGTCCTCAAGAGATGTGTGATGGGATGGCTACTGAAGGACCCAGAAAATCCAACCCTGACGTCTGCCATCACTGTAGCAGTGTTACTACTAGTCAGCCCCTTCTCTGACACAAATTTTGGTTGCTAGCCTGCTCAGTGAAAAATCATCCCATTGAAAATTCCTTTGGCAGTTACTTTACCATGGAGCTCTGGGAGAATTAACATGTCTTCAGAGATTTCATTATCACAGCTATAAATACAGCTAACAAAGATCAATGAACCCCAGATTTTCTCAACCTCAGTCTCTCAACCAGCTGTTCCAGGATGGCTCTTAAACATCTTAACAAGCCTTTGATTTGATTCATTCTCTCTGGGGCATCTTCCCAGCCTGGCTACCTCTTTTTGACTTTTGGGGCAGAGAGAGGACAGAATCACTAAATTTGTTTTATTTCCTTTTACATGAGCTTCATCTTCCAAAGCAATGCTAAAGTTAACCTAGGCAGAAGTGTCAGACAGTTTTAAATTTCACTTATTTAACTGTTATTATCACTAAAATGTTTCCAACGTAGGAAGTAAATAAGGGAATTTTAAAAGATGGAACATGTAAAGAAAGAAAATGCTTAAGAGAAAAAAAAATAGCTGGACATTTTAATACCTCACGCCTATAATCCTAGCATTCTAGGAGGCCGAGGCAGGTGGATTGCTTGAGCTCAGGAGTTCAAGACTAGCCTGAGTAAGAGAGAGCCAGTCTCTACTAAAGAAAAAAAAGAGAGCGAGAAAGTAGCCAGGTGTAGTGGCACACACCTGTAGTCCCAGCTACTCAAGAGGCTGAGGCAAGAAGATTGCTGAAGCCCAAGAGTTTGAGGTTGTTGGCTCGGCACCTGTGGCTCAAGTGGCTAAGGTGCCAGCCACGTACACCTGAGCTGGTGGGTTCAAATCCAGCCCGGGCCTGCCAAACAACAATGACGGCTGCAACCAAAAAATGCCCGGGTGTTGTGGCGGGCCCCTGTATTCCCAGCTACTTGGGAGGCGGAGTCAGGAGACTCGCTTGAGCCCAGGAATTGGAGGTTGCTGTGAGCTGGGATGCCACTGCACTCTATCCATGGTGACAGCTTGAGGCTCTGTCTCAAAAAAAAAAGAGTTTGAGGTTGCTGTGAGCTATGATGACACCACAGCATTCTATACAGGGACACAGAGTGAAAAAAAAAAAAAAAAAAAAAAGAAGAGGAAACAGTTGGGAAAAAAATGGTGAGTTTTCTTTATAAATGAGCATAATTGAAAAAAGTACTACTTAAGCACTGAAAACAATTTAAGATCTACAGAATAAAAATTAATAATCTCCCTCCCCCAATCTAGTCTCCGTTTTCCAAATAGAACCACTGTTAACGATTATGTAAGTCTCTCTCAAGGAAAAAAAAACACATTTAACACACAAATATTCCCTTGTAGAGATGCAACATTATTTAACTATTCTTTTAGTTAAATAAAATTATAAACAATACTGTAGTATTATATAAATATCACCCTATCCTTTAGTAAGACAATCCCTAGGGTAAATTCCTGACAGTGGCATGGTTGAGCGTAAAGCTATGTGCACTTAAAATAATGCCAGGTTGGGGCGGAGCCTGTGGCTCAGTGAATAGGGCACCGGCCCCATATACCAAGGGTGGTGGGTTCGAACCCAGCCCCGGGCCAAACTGAAACAAAAAATAGCCAGGTGGCTCGGCACCTGTGGCTCAGCGGGCTAAGGCGCCAGCCACATACACCTGAGCTGGTGGGTTCGAATCCAGCCCAGGCCCACCAAACAACAATGACGGCTGCAACCAAAAAAAATGGCTGGGCGTTGTGGTGGGCGCCTGTAGTCCCAGCTACTTGGGAGGC
>CAUYRH010021691.1:0-39526 GCA_963574655.1 Perodicticus potto | reverse complement strand
TCCTCTAAAGAGGCATAGGTTGGGTGACTGGATACAAAAACTCAGGCCAGATATCTGCAGCATACAAGAATCTCATCTTACCTTAAAAGATAAATTTAGACTCAAGGTGAAGAGATGGTCATCTATATTCCAGGCAAATGGAAAACAGAAAGAGCAGGTGTTGCAATCTTACTTGCAGATACAATAGGCTTTAAACCAACCAAAGTAAAGAAGGATAAAGACGGACATTTCATATTTGTTAAAGGTACTACTCAATATGATGAGATTTCAGTTATTTATATTTATGCACCCAACCATAATGTGCCTCAATTTATAACAAAAACTCTAATAGACATGAGTAACTTGATTTTCTCCAGCTCCATAGTAGTTGGAGATTTTAATACTCCTTTAGCAGTGTTGGATAGATCCTCCACAAAGAAGCTAAGTAAAGAAATTTTAAATTTAAACTTAACCATACAACATCTGGATTTAACAGACATCTACAGAACATTTAATCCTAACAAAGTTAAATAAACATTCTTCTCATCACCCCATGGAACATACTCCAAAATCGATCACATATTAGGTCACAAGTCTAACCTCAGCAAATTTAAAAGAATTATTCCTTGCATCTTCTCCGACCATCATGGAATAAAAGTTGAACTCAAAAGCAAAAGGAATCTGCACACTCATACAAAAACAAGGAAATTAAATAACCTTATGCTGAAGGATAATGGGTCATAGACTAGATTAAGAAGGAAATTGTCACATTTTTGGAACAAAATGACAATGAAGACACGAATTATCAGAACCTCTGGGATACTGCAAAGGCAGTCCTAAGAGGGAAATTTATAGCACTGCAAGCCTTCCTCAAGAAAACGGAAAGAGAGGAAATTAACCACTTAGTTGGACATCTTAAGCAACTGGAGAAGGAAGAACATTCAGACCCCAAACCCAGCAGAAGAAAAGAAATGACCAAAATTAGAGCAGAATTAAATGAACTTGAAAGGAAAAGAATTAAACAACAGATCAATAAATCAAAAAGTTGGTTTTTTGAAAAGGTCTATAAAATACACAAATCTTTGGTGAACCTAATCAGGAAAAAAAGAGTCAAATCTCTAATTTTGTCAATTGTATGGGAAGCCTGCACACTGTACTCCAAGCCTGAATCATTGTACACAGTTATGACTTAATAAAAAATAATTTAAAAAAAAAAAGTCTAAAAGTTACTTGTATTGTCAATCAGAATTTGAAGGAAGAAATTGAATAATCCTAGGTTCCTTTATTCATTCTACTGTTTTAAATAACAGCAATAAAAACTGTGCTCAAATTTTGGGCCGTTTATGTATATTTATGTTTCCAGACAAAAATTATTACACAGATTCTCTCTAATATCATCAAGTTTTTGATCATTTCAGACATGATATGATTTCTAATCCATATTCAGTAAAATTACAGAAGATAATGTGACTGAAAAAGAAATATGAAGTACGCTTCAGAAGTCAACAATAGTGACAGCTGGCATGAAAATATCTGAGCTTAGAGTTCTACTTTCAGGTCTCCTACTCGAGTTCTATTATTACCTATTATCTATAAGATAATATAGATAAATTAAAAGGATCAAAGGTAAATTTGATCCTTTTATGAGGCTATTCCTGTCCTGTATACTTTATACAACTGCCATGATTATGTTTTTAAATAAGATCTACAAGAAGGCATTGTTCATTCAAAATAACGATGCCAATATTTAGTTATGATATTTTATAGCCTGTATTATTAAATAATATAAAAAAGGGTAAGATAAGCTAGAAATAAGAAGAGCAAAATATGTCCAATAAAGTAAACTTCCCTAGAGAACACAGAAAAAATAATGAGTTTACTTAGGAGGGCTAACAGGTATTCTTGACACTATTGATACATATTAGTAAAGTGGTGAAGGATTTGATCCATTTTTAATTTCAATTGTGAGTTAAGATTATGTATTTTTCTCCTGTTCAATAAGTGACGGTTCTGGTAAACTGATCTTTAGAAAAACATTATGCTATGAAGGTTTGCTTCGTAGCCAGGAAAGTCTTCCCATCACCCTAGTAAAGGCAAATTTCCAAAATTCTAGCAATTTTAAGAAGTTAATAATATGGACTTACTAAATTATTAATGTAGACTTTCCACATCAGTCACAACTATGATGTGTTGTTATTTAACTTATGGTATAGTTTAGCTGTTTTTTTCAAACTTTTGTGGAAAAATACGAGATATTATTGCCATCTGTATAATTAATTTCAGGTAGGTTTGAAAATAGAATTCACAAACTTTTCCTTTTTTATGTAGACAAATATGTTTGAGACAAAGATAAAAGTAAAAAATGCTTATTACTCTGCCACAATTCCCCTCATAAACATTTTCCAGACTATATAATTTTCACTGTTTTAGAAGCCTCTAATCAAATGATTTTATATGCTTACACCTTAACTTGTGTTTTTAAATTTAGCAAAGACAGATTCCAAACTTCCAAGATGGGAGACACTTAGGATTAATAGACAAAACAGAACTTTTGAAAATATCCAATTGGCGGTACCAGGCAGTGGCTCTTGGCAGGCTGTGTTAAGGCAATCTTTCTGAACAGGGCAGCTATCATTTCATGGCTGAAAAATCTCTGATAAGCTTTGGGACGAATGGGTGGGTGGTAACACTGATTAATGCACCCATTCTCATTCTCTGTGTGTTGCTAGAAACTGCCTTCTTGTTCTTCATTCCAGTAAACATTTAATATTAAGACTTACAGTGTTTCTTTGTCACAATAAGGGAAAACTGGCCTCGGGCCACATTTGTGAATCTACATTCAAGTACTCCATCAATCAAATCTTACCCAAATGCCAGTGTGCAGCTGTGTATTACAGATGTTCAGTACAGTCATTCCTCTCCTTTCCACAAAAACAGATCCAGGGAACAAGTTTAAAAACAAAACAAAAGAAAAAGAAACAGAAGAATCTAATTTTGTATTAGAACTTCTTTTTCTATCGGCCAAAATTCTTGTTGCTGACTGATATATGAGTTTATGTAATTCACCAATTTACTCTTATTTGGACACATTTAAGCATATTCAGGGTTCTACCTCTCTACCTGTTTTCATTTTATTATTTTTTTCCATTTATTAAAAATATTCACATGACTATAGGATAGTTATTACTTACTTGAAATTACTCTATAATACAACTACATTGCTTTTGACTTTGGTGGTTTTTGCTTGAATGGATAAGAATATTTGGAACACTGGTTTTAATGTATTGGTTTGACATGAAGTGACATTAAAAAGATGTCCCCAAGGCCTTATGTTCATTCAACCAAGTTAAGTAAGATTCTTGTTCTTAAAATGGAGAAAATGTGGCTATCTACAATAGTCTCTGAAACTTATTTGAAAACACTTAATTACTTTGGATAATGCCTACATTCTTTTAAATTTATTCTATATTTTCTTAATAGCATATATAAGCATTTTTAATATCACCTTTCAGTTCAAGAAAAAATGGCAGATATTTTCATTGCTTTTAAAAACCATTTTTAGCCAAATGCTACATATTATATTTTGTACATTATGTTAGCTACATTATAGTTTACATTTCCTCATAAGAGTTCCATAAATATAAGGAAATAGCAGAATTGGCTAAGAATACATTTATTCACAACACTACATAATTAATTTTGTATATGAACTTGTGATAAACTATTTAATTTAGTTAAACTACAGTATTACATCGCATATAGCCACACTTAGTTTGAAAGAAATGACCAATTTCTAGGTTAAAAGAGAAAATCTGTGGCGTTCAGAAAAGATTTAGTGATAAAATAGTTCACAAAGACACTTATTTTTCTAACTTCCTACTATTTTTGATCAACTTCCCGTCTTCCCACCAGCACAATTAACAGCATCGTATAGGATATATCACTGCTTACAATTGACCTAATTGTGCACAGACATTTTAGAAGCTGATAACATAAATTGAGAAGAAAAAAAGAGCAAACATATTACTAGTAGTGTTTTCAAAGTTAATGTTCTTCACTAAAATATTTCTTAAACTTAGAGAGTAGAGAATTATACAGAAAAATATAAGAAATGCAACTTTATTTGCTTAAAAGCAGTGACAATTAAGAAAATGTCTTCTACCCACTTGGGTCTACCCAAATGTCACACATACACTTTTCCTCATATTTTGTTTTAAAGGAAGCAACACTGCTGGCAGGTCCTGTGTTTAATTTCCTAATGAGTACAAAAGCATGTAATTTGAATGGCAGATTCACCAGGCACAAGCTGGCTGCAAACATTTCAGATATAATGGCAGGAGCAGAGCTCAGGTGTCTTCAGACTTCCCTGCCAGCGAGTCGGAAGCCAACTCAGAGCAGTAGTCAGAGCGAGAATCACAAAGGAGTCATCACACACTGGGAGCCATCAAGGCTACAGGAACAGGTTTCAGAATGGGAGTCATTCTGGATGGTCTGTCCCTGGCGTGGGTGCGGTGGTGAGAAATGAAAAGGCAAGTGGCTAGTGGTTTCTCACTGCTGATCTCTTTGTGATATCTGTGTCTTTTTCAATTACAGAAAATGAAATGTGGAATCATAAGGGTTTGTGAAACGCCTAAAATTGTCCCTAGATTAGGGAAAATCTAGAGGCATTTTTATAACATCATTTTTTTTTGTTCTACTTATACTTTGATTTTGCACAATTTATCGTATCCGTTTAAGGCATATTATATAAGTGTTGTGTGTATTCTGAAGATAGATTAAATAATGGCCATTCCAATCATCTCTTTTCACTACAGATTTTGATTTTGGAATATTCTAACATACATATTGATTTTAAAGGATAACTATTTTGAACTGGGAACATTCATTTCAATGAATTTAAAGAGTTAAAATGTAATTTCAGGCACCCAACACAGATTATAATTTTACTTATTCATTAACACTTAGGGTTTTGCATTTCATCATATCAGATGACTATTTTTTTAAGTCTCTGTGGAATAAAGGATATACCATAAATTCATCATAGCAATAATATAGAGAATTCAATTTTATGAGACAACTTCAGAAAGGGAAACATTAGTTATCAAATAGAGTTGAAAAGGATATAAAATAAACTCACTGCTTCTTGGATTTTGTTAGGATATGGTTTGTATTAAGATTCATGTTCTTATTACAGAATTCTCTTAATAATTTGATTTTTTAATATGAGATTTCCAATGTTCATTTTTGTGTCATTCTTATTAAATGTCTTTGCACAATAACAGAAAAGCATTGTCTACATAAAGCACATTATGCCTTTAAAAAGTTAGATCTAGTCTGGGAGTGGTAGCTCATTCCTGTAATCCCAGAATTCTGGGAGGCCAAGGCAGGAGGATCTCTTGAGCCCTGAAACTGGAGACCAGCCTGAGCACCAGTGAGATGCCATCTCTACTAAAAGTAGAAAAATTAGCTGGGCATGGTGGCAAGTGCTGTAGTCCCAGTATTCAGGATGCCAGTACAGCACTCTAGCCTGGGCAAAAGAGTGAGATTCTTTCTTTTAAAATAAATAAATAAGATTAAATTTGTAAAAGAGAGAGAGAGAGAGAGATGGGCGGTGCCTGTGGCTTAAAGGAGTAGGGTGTCGGCCCCATATACTGGAGGTGGCAGGTTCAAACCCAGCTCCGGCCAAAAAATCTGCAAAGAAAAAAGAGAGAGAGAGTGGCAAGATAGTGAGAAAAAAAGTGAGATCTAGCTTACTTCAAACCAAAGAAAGCTCTTAGTAAAATATCTAAAAATAAAACTGATTCGTGAGATAGTTAGCTTCTTATAGAAAATGAGTAAGTCTAGAAAATTACTTATCTTTCTTATACACCCTATTTTCATAATAAATTGTAAATACGTATTCCTCAGCAAAAGTGTATAAAATTATATTTAAGTGTATGTTATAAATCTAATAAAATCCAAGTAAAATGAACAGTACTCAATTGTAACAAAAATATCTGGGTTTATTTGAGTGTTTACTTCAAAAATTGTCAAGGGGAAAGTAAGTACTATTTAATGAAAGAAAGAAGTATCCAAAAACATCCCGTCCGTAATAGTCTACATTTCAATTTCTTTTATATTCTGATATTCCCTAGCCGTTGTGAAAGCTACTGATATTCTTTTCTTGAATGAAAGTATAAAGGAGATTGCGACACATAGCTGAGGCTGAGAAAAGAGATTCAGAATGTGAACATAGTGAACAAACTTAGTCCAAAAATGAAAACACATGTGTACCTGTGTGCTTTTTCCCCAGGCACTTTACTAAGCATTCTTCAGTTTTTCACTTCTTTTACTCTTCGCGACAGTCTTACATGATGAGAATCATTACCCCCATCTTATAGATGAATTGAGATTTTAAGAATAACCTAAGATCAGACTTCTGGTATCAGTAAAAGCACAAGTTAATCCTACACTCTGTTGCTTCCAAAGACTCAACCCTTTTCTTTTTATACCTAAAAATGTTCTGGAATACTAAATCTGACCGTATCAAGTTTGATTAATCAACGGTATCTATTCCTGCCTGTAGTTTTCTACCTGGTGACTTCATTCATTCCCGATATGCAGTGCAAGTTGCTGTACTTGGAATTCCTGTACGCAGACACTAAGGGACTGCAGGGGATAAGAGGACTGTCAGGCAAAGTGCTCACTCAACTAAGATTAATGGCACATTGTGCCCGTTCTAACATGCCAACAGGAGCTGATGATGGCTGTTTAAACTCTGTGGTCCTTTGACATGCCTCTAGGACTCTCTGATGAAATTACCAGTTAACAAGGGTAAAAGATGGAATGGCCTCTCCTTTTTGCTCACCGTTCTATTAATAGCTGCTTCAGCCCTCAGGTTCCCATTCACTGCAGCGGTCCAGTTAATGAACAAAACAATTTACTACAAAAATTGGGAAATCACAGGACCAAGAAACAATACACTATTAAACTTACTTAATTGGGCCAACTCCTTCTCATACATACTAAGTACCTACAGAGTTCCCCAAATTTTATTTGTGGACTTGTGTCCTAATCAGCTGGGGATACATATGCAGATTCCTAGGGCCCTGAAGAAATAATGTGTTACAATCTCCAGATGTGGTGTCTAGGAATCTACTTTTTAAAAGACATGATTCCTGAGTGAATTTTATATACCATCGCATTTAAAAACTGCAAACAAAGTGACCTCACTGATCAATAGGCCATAGAACCTAAAACTAAGACATGAGACAATGGTGTAGATCCCAGGTGACCCATGTCAGTAGTTTCCTTGTGCCTGTAACTAGCTGAGGAAACCTAGATGCAGGGTCATCCAGGAATACAGTAGGCAGAAAGGCCCCGAGTTATCCTGATTTTCAGGAAGATTGTCTACTCAATAAGAGTTTAGTGGCTATTTTTATCTCCTTTTTATTCGGAGTTTTCAAGTTTTTCTTCTTTTTTAAACATATTACATGTAAATATTGCATATATAAATTTATAACACAATACAGTGGAACAAGTGTCCAACTGGCTTCCTTTGCAAAACTTATATTACACAGAGTAAAAATTTTAAATGACCATGAGTATATGTTTACCAAATTATTATAATTTGTTCAAAATTATTTTATTGGCTATATATATTGAGTGAAATTTGAATAAAATTAGAAGAAAGAATGTTGTCTTTCTTCATCCACAACAGTTGCTTGCAAATTAAAGCAAGTTGAGCCACTGGAAGCAAACTAGGATTCTAAGGTGGTACCAGGATAAGTTTATTTAAACCTTAATTGGTGCTCCAAACCAAAATTATAAAATTGCTCATTTAACTGCCAGCATTTGCCTAGTGTCTTTAAAAGAGACAATTTGAAGAGATTTACTAAATAACAATGATATTAACTTTATTTATTTATTTATTTATTTATTTTTTGAGACAAAGTCTCACTTTGTTGCCCTGGGTAGAGTGCTGTGGCATCACAGCTCACAGCAACCTCAAATTCTTGGCCTTAAGTGATTCTCTTGTCTCAGCCTCCCAAGTAGTTGGGACTACAGGCATCAACCACAACACCTGGCTATTTTTAGAGATGAGGTATCACTCTGGCTCAGGCTGGTCTCAAACCCATGAGCTCAGGCAATACACCCTCCTCTGCCTTCCAGAGTGCTAGGATTACAGGAGTTAGCCACCATGCCAGGCCAATGATATTAACTTTAATTAGCATTGTGTATCAGAAAAACCCTATTTCAATAAAATGTTTGTGTTAATGTTTACTGTATTTAATGGACCCACTGCATCCAAATTGAGAAAATAAACCTTTTACTGAAAATCAACTAGAGTATATTGTTCCTGGGGCATATTATATACTGTCTTTACTGTCACCAGAATATCTAAAATCAGTCCTCTATGTCAGAAGAACTGATTCCATTATATTTAACTTTTATTTCGTGTAACTTTTATGTCATTAACAAACTCTCAAGACCATTTTCTATTCTCCTATTTTATTACAGATATTAGTAAACAATAAAGGTGACTTTCTTTAAATGGCTTAATATACATTATAAATCTCATAGAGTATGTTATTTTTTATAGAATTTAATGAGAAGCATTTCCTGAGAAGCTATTCTCCCACTAGACTTTTAAGTGTCAATATTCTGTCCCCACATCTGATTGAGCTTCATTTATCTAAATCTTGTCTGAATCTTTAACCTGAGAGATAATTATAAAAATAAATACTAATACAGAATCCATGAGAATAGAAGAACCATTTAAATCCTTCCATATACCAGATAATATTTAATTAATAACTAACAGGTTGCCATTGGATTTATCAGGAAAAAAAGTGAATGCCTCTGAAGTCTTTGCTACAAACATAAGTGGCTCACAAACGAGGAATCTGTGCTGCAAGTGTATTTCACAGCTTCCCACTAGCCAGACAACCTCCATTCTTCTAACTGTTTCAATGTTCTTCAATTTTTGAAGCAAAATATAGGACTTGCTTGTCCATCAAGTGCAACTTACACTAGCTGAACCAGTAAAATTAAGGAAGGAATTAAGATTAATAACTGCATATAGGCACAATCTAAATATGTTTATATGCTCCTGGCATAGAAATCTTCATTGTTCATATGATCCCAGTTTTGAGAAAAGGTTCAGGGCTTCCAGAAGGTTGAAGAAATCTAGTTAAGATTGATGAAAGGATGAGGAATGGGAATAAACAAACCCAGAGTTCAAATGGCCAAACACCTTATGGGTAAACATTCATTGGATTTAGAGTGGGGAGTCATTCGATGGAGTGGAACCCGGTGACAGGGAGTTTGGATGTAGAACACCTCCTCCACCAGATGTCAGTATGACAAACCAAATTGATGGAAGACTGAGAAAAATTGGAAATGGGACCAAGGCCTCAGCAAACAGGATTGAAGTCCTCAGCTTAGTTTTCAAAATAGTGAGGAATGAGGTTCTGCTGAAAGACTATTTAAAGTGGGTGGTGAAATCCGGTCATTGTGTGCTTTGATGAAGCTCAGGAAATGTCACCCTCAAATATGACTCCCAAGTATAAAGAATATTTTAAATGAAGGCCCTCACTGATTAGCAGGCCATTGGAAGGGGCTTTCCCTCAGACTGACCTGATCTAGAGCTCAAAGAGGGCAGCTGACTTCCCTTTCTCTTCCTGTTTTGTGTTGATTTTTCAGGGGATTTTGGGGAGAGAGGCCAAGTTTCCCCTCACCATTAGAAGCCCAAAGGCTAAAGTTACACAGAAACATTAGCAACATAGAAACATTAGGCTTGAAAATAAAAAAAAAAAAAAAATGTAGCAGATCTAACTGATACATGAAGAATAAATTGTCAGTGGAGCATCAGGGGAGCAGCAGGGCTTTGCCTCCCCAAGATCTTACAGTTTTTAAAGGGTGATGTTTTTCTGGAATTAAGGTTTACTTTCTTAAAATTTGAAGCTTCCTGCTTTGCCATCTCTTTCAAATCTTAGAGAATAGCCAAATCTCATTTACATTAGAATGTTTGGGCCAGAACTTTGATTGCTTGTCTCCTGTTAATTTTGTCATTAATCCAGTACTTAATAAACATTCGATAAGTTCTTGCCACCAAACTGGCATGTCTTTTTCTGTCTGTATCCCTTGTCATTGCAGGTAGCTACGTAGCCCCACATGGGTATATATTTGCATATAAATAGGTAATGGTAAATCGCAATAAATAGACAGTGGTAAACCCCAAAGGCTAAAGTTACAAAGAAAGATTAGCAACGTAGAAACATTAGGCCTGTGATCTTCCCAAAGACCACTAGGGAGACACGTACTTAGCGCAAACACATTTGGATATATTAATTTCCTGCAATAAGGAAAATGATGGATCACAAACTGTTAAGGAGGGAATTAAGTTCAGAGGGTGTTAGAGTATGATTATTATAAATCATCAGTGTTTACCCAGTCTTATATTGGGTAATTTGGGGGAAAGTTTAAGAAACTATAGGTGTGTTTGGTATTGGGTATTGTCAGCAGGTAGGGCTAATTTGTGTTTCAGTATCTTGATAATTTTATCTAGGAGGTGGGAGAAGCTAAGCTGGGCTGGAATGGTCATCGGGAAGGAAGCAGTAGCCATTTGCGTTTGCCAGGAGAGAGGACTGTTTCCCCTTGTGATGTTTGTACTTGCAGCATTTTGTCTTGTTCCATTATGGTCCCAGAGTGATCTCTTCTGACGTTAACATTCTCTGGAGTTGTTCATGCTCAGTAGGGCACACCAATGTGTAGCTGTGACGTTCCAGGTTGGCTGTGAGATAAAAACAGCTATACCAGTTTCTTTTCTTAGCAGCTATATTTTTACCATAATCACCAGCCAGTTAAACCTTACAAGTCATAGTAGTTTAATTAATACTTAATGTAGAATGGATAAATCTGAAATGAGTCTTATACACACATAAGAAAGAGTTTTTATAATCATCCAGCACATTAGTACCTCTAGGCTTAATCAGATGGACAGTGCGTCGAGCCTGGAGGCAGGGATGCCACTGTAATGGTTGGCCAGGCATTTTGCAAAGCAATGAAGTATAATTTTTTATGAAGACACATTTAAAAAGAAAAGAAAAAGAAATTAAGAACATAATATTAGGCTTTGAGAAATTTAGAATCTAAAAAAATTTATAAACTGCATAATTAGCTACCGATTCAAGGATATAATGTGTTGAAGAATGCTTTAAATATTTGATATGGAAATATGAAGCTTGTGTTCTTTATTAATAGTAAATACACAACCATTCTTCATTTTTTTCCTTTTTTCTTTTTCATTTTTTTGAAAAGTGAATTTATTTTCGGTTAATGTGAGGGAACAAACAACCAAGTCAAAATATTTGATTTAGTTAGATAAAGTCCCTCTTGTGGTTTTGTCCCACACACAAAACATGTGCCAACCCACCCCCCCCGCCCCCGTGCCCATTCAGTGAGAGCACGCCAACTCTGCCCTCCTCCCCTTTCTTATTCCTCCTCCCCACAACTTGAATTGAAATAAGATTTTCTCCTATGTGAGCATGCATTAGATCATCTACTGGCTTCATAATACTATTGAGTACATTGGATAATTGACTTTCCATTCTTGTGATACTTTACTAAGAAGAATGTGTTTCAACTCCATCCAGTTTATTACAAAAGATGTGAAGTCTCCATCTTTTTTATGGCTGAATAGTATTCCATGGTGTGCCGGTACAATTTGTTAATCCATTTCTGAGTCAATGGGCATTTGGGTTGTTTATCTTGGTGATTATAAATTGAGCTGTTATAAACAATCTAGTGAAAAATGTCCTCATGACAAAATGATTTTTTTCATTCATGAGGATAGATGTCTAATAGTGGGATTGCAGGGTCAAATGGGAGGTCTAATCGAGATCTTTGGGGATTCTCCATACTTCTTTCCAAAGAGGCCGTATTATAAGGGACCACTTTTATACTGTTGGTGGGACTGCAAATTAATACAACCATTCTTCTTTAGATGGGGAATGGGGGAAAAGTAATGTTACCCTGAAGTTAATTTTTTTTTTTTAATTTCGAATTCAATCCCATTGCAACAATTTGGATAGATCTTAAAAATTTTGTGTGATTAAAAGAAAATCTGTCTGATAAATTGGAACTATTGGCAAGAGGAAAATTTAGATTCTTCCCACCTCAAAAAATAAACTGCTGCATTTATCTCCTGGGTGAATTTTATCCATTTCTCCCTACATAGCTTCATGAAAAGTAGGTGTAAGAATAGACTTAATAAATCCTTGGATGATAGTGTATCAAATGTCATGCAGATAATTCCCAAGAGTACCTATATAAAAAGATAATTTGCAGGGCACCTTATGGTAGTATATTTTCAAATTATCCCTTATATTGAATGCAAAAGTAAAAGTGAAGGAAAAAACACTGTAAGGTACTGGGAAAAAAAACTATAGCATGCCATGCTTACAAGTATACTTGAAAATTCTGCCAAAAAAAAAGGACAACCATAAAAGTCATTTTTATAATTCGTTGGGTAGTGTCTGATAGCCTTTATTGCCATCTGAATTTTATATCCATGGTAGTTACTTAAGTTGCATTTAAACTATGAGATACATATCTAGCTGAAACTTTTTTTTTTTTAACTGAAACTATTTTTAAGCTACAGTATCAAGCAAAAAATAGCAAATCTTGTATGTCTGATGTCATGGTTGCTTCCTTATCCTCATTTTGATGACTTTATTGAAATTTCAGATTAATTAATTATGAGGGCATAAGCAATTAGGTTATAATGTTCGAGTTTTTAGGCATAGTCCCATTGTTGTTGTGTCCCACACCCAGTAGGTATGCCATATATCCTTACATTATGATTTTGATGATTTCATATAAAATTAATTGCCCTTATATGCATATATATTTACATGTCCTCATTATGGCATGATAATATGATGTCATGTGCTGGCCCTGCCAGTGAAGTGTTTATGATGGGATACATTTTATGAGATGTTACTGTTTCCATCTTATTACTTGTTAAGCATCTATCCAGGATTTAAATTTATTTATTACTAAATCTTGGCAAGTGTATGGGGCATAGGGATTTATCCATTTCTTCTAGGTTTTCCAGTTTATTGCATACAATTGCTCATAATGGTCTATAACAATATTTTGAATTTTCGTGGTCAGTTGTTGTGTTTTCCTTTCATCTCTGATTTTATTTATTTAGGTCATCTCTCTTTTTTCCTAAGATAATCTGGCCAAATATTTATCTATTTTGTTTATATTTTCAAAAAACTAACTTTTTTATTTTTTTGTTTCAGTTGTTTATCTCTGCTATGATTATTACTATTTCTCTGTTTCTTCTAACTGAGTTTGATTTCCTTTTGCTTTCTAGTTCTTTAAGACGCGTTGTTAAGTTGTTTATTTAAGTTTTTCTACTTTTTTCATGTAGATAATTATTGCTGTAAACTCCCCTGTTAGTAATACTCTTGCTATATTCCATAGATTTTGGTATGTTGAGTTTCACTTTCATTGGTGTCAAGAGATTTGATAATTTTCTTTTCCATTTCTTCATTGAAACACTGGTCATTTGGAAGCATATTGTTTAATTTCCATGTTTTTGTATACTTCCCAAAGTTCATCTTGTTATTGATTTCTAGTTTTATTCTATTGTGATAAGGGAAGAAAATAGATATAATTTAATTTTTTAAAATTATTTACTACTTGTTTTGTGGCCCAACTTATGGTCTGTACTTCAGAACAACCCATGTTCTGAGGAGAAAAATGTATAACCTGGCACTATTGGAAGAAATGTTCTCTGATAGTCTATTAGGTTCCTTTGGTCAATAGTGCAGATTAAGCCTAAAGTTTCTTTGCTGATTTTCTTTGTAGAGGCTCTTCCCACTGTTGAAAGTAGAATGTTGATTGTAGGATCTATCTTTCTCTTTAGGTCTAATAATATTAGCTTTATATATCTGGGTGCTCATGTGTTGGGTGCATATATTTCACAATTGCTATATGCTCTTGCTGAATCAATCCCAGTATCGTTGTACAATGACCTTCTTAGTCTCTTTCTACTATTTTTGTCTTGAAATCTATTTTATGTCATGTAAGGATAGCTATGTTTTCTGTTTTTTGCTTTCTCTTTTCATGGTCTATCTTTTTCCTTCCCTTTATTTTCAGGCCAATATGTGTCTTGTAAGTGAAGTGAGTTGCTTTTAGTTTTGTTATTTTTATCTAGCCAGCCACTTTGTGTCTTTCGATTGGCGAGTTTCATCCATTTATATTCAGTGTTATTGTTAGATAAGGATTTAGTACTTCCATTTTATTATAACTACTTGTTCTGTGGTCTGCTCTTTATCTCTTCTTTCCTTATTTCTTTTGTGTGATGTGATTTTCTCTGGTAAAATATTTTAAATTTTGCTTTTTATTTTTTGTATATCTGTTGTAAGTATTTTATTTGAAGTTCCCAAGAAGCTTGTAAATAACATTTTAAAACCAACTATTTTAAACTGAAGACACTTAACTCTAATTACAAAAGAAGCCAAGCAAGCAAACAAAGAGAACACTAGAACAACTTGACACTTTAGCTCAGTTCCCCCATGTTTTGGCTTTTAGTTTTTTCCTTTCTTATCTGTTTAAACTATGTCTTAAACAATTCCTTTTAATTATTATTTTTAACAAGCCTTTCTTTTAGTCTCTCTATTCAAGATCTTTGTGATTTACACCTCACAATTACAGTGTTAAAAGTGTGCCATGTTTGTCTACGAACTGTTAGCCAGCGAGTTTTATACATTCAGATGATTTCTTATTGTTTGTTAACATCTTCTTTCAGGTTTAATAACTCCCTTTCACATTTCTTGTAAAGCAGGTCTGCTGTTGATGGAATTCCTCAGCTTTTGTTTGTCCAGAAAAGTTTTATTTCTCTTTTATGTTTGCAGGATAGTTTTGTTAGATATAATATTCTAAAATGAAAGGTTTTTGTTTCTTTGTTTTTTCCTTCAGCACTTTGAATGTGTCGTCCCATTCTCTGCTAGCCTGCAAGGTTTCTGCTGAGAAGTCTTCTGCCTGACATATTGGAGGCACTTTATATGTTATTTGTTTCCTGTTTCTTGCTGCTTTTAGTATTCGTTCTTTACTCTTGACCTTGGCTAATTTGATTATTAAAGGCCTTGAGGTAGTCTTATTTGAGTTGATTCTGCTTGGGGCTATTGTCCCTCTTGTACTTGAGTGTCATTTTCTGGGTTTGAAAACTTTTCTGCTAATGTTTCTTTTAATAAACTTTTGACCACAGTCCCTTTTTATCTACTTCCTTTTCAAGGCTAATAGCCTAGATTTGCCCTTTTTGAGCTATTTTATAGGTCTTGTAGTCTTATTTAATTGTTTCTTGCTTTTTCTCTCCTCTGACTGTACTTTTTGTATAGCTCATGTTCAAGATCACCAATTCTGCTTGATCAATTTTGCTGTTGAGAGATTCTAATGCACTTTTCAGTTTGTCAGTTGAATTTTTCAACCCCAGAATTTCTGCGTGATTTTTAAAAATTATGTCAATCTCTTTGTTAAATTTCTCTGATAGAATTCTGAATTACTCCACTGTGTTATCTTAAAATTCAGTGAGCTTCCCCAAAACAGTGATTTTGAATTCTGTGTCTGAAAGATCACATTTATTTGTTCCTCCAGTATTGTTCACTGATGCTTTATTTAGTTTGTTTGGGGAGGTCATGTTTTCCTGTATGCTTACAAATGTTTGTCAATGTGTGAACATTGAAGAGTTAGGTATCTCTTCTAATATTCATAGCATGGCTTTGTTTACACACATCTTTCATGACAATGCTTTGCAAATACTCAAAGGGAATTTGGGGTTATCATCTAAACTTGTGGTTGCTGCAGACACATCAGTGCTAAGGGTGCCCCAGTCCAGCAATGCTGTGAGGATGCAGATCCTAGAGGTACTTTTTGGTCGGCTTAGGTAAGACCTGAGGAGAATTCCCAGAATTACTAAGCAAAATTTGTCATTCTCTGTCTTCCAGTTCTCCAAAGCAAAAGAATATCTCTGTAGCACGGGGCTTCCTGGATTGGTGGAAGGGTGACACAAACACTACCATGGCCAACACAGATGAAACTTTGCTGCATCACACTTAATGCCAGTGCATTACTGGATCTCTCCAAGACCATGGTAACCACCACCTGCCCACCACTGATGTTTATTCGAGGCCCAAGGGCTCTTGAGTCAGCAGATAACTAAGTTCCTGTTGATGGGGTGAAGCATTTTCTTCTGGCTGAAGCTGTCCTAAAGGCTCCCCCCATGAGTTCCAGCAGAATTCTGCCCTGTGTTGTGTGTGCTCTGCTGTGAAAGGGAAGCACTGAGCTTCAGTGCAAAGTCCCACAGTCATTTCACTCCCCCTACCCCAAGCCACAGATTCTTTTCTCCACACTGTGCTGCCAGGGAGGCGATGTAGACAATGCAAGATTGTCCTTTACATCTTTTTCAGTGTCTCTTTCCTTGATGTGATGTTAAAACCAACTGCTATGATTGCACATCGAATTTCCTTGGTTCTTACTGAAGTGCTTTCTTGCACGGATAGCTGTTCAATTTGGAGTTTCTATGGGGGGATGATCACTGGAGCATCCCATTCAGACTTTTTGTTCTGCCACTCCTCCTTGACTTCTGAAGAGAATATGTCTCTATCTTAGGAATATTCTCTCATACAAGTATTTACCTGGTAATAAATTTGAACTTTAAAAAATCTGTTTACTGTGTGGTGCCTGTGGCTCAAAGGAGTAGGGCACCAACCCCATATGCCAAAGGTGGCGGGTTCAAACCCAGCCCTAGCCAAAAACTGCAAAAAAAAAAAAAAAAAATCTGTTTACAGTAGTTAACCATGTCAGTAATGTCATCATTCAACATGTTGACATAATGTTTGCCTTGCTCTACATCTACTTCTTCTGAGAGTTCAGGGATGCTTTTTGATTCTACTACTGGTTCTCTTAAAATTCACATTTTCTTTTCCCCAGGGCCATTTTCCAGTATAGTTTCAGTGAATTATTAAACTTCAACCTTATTTCTCTACATAAGTATCTTTACTTTTATACTTTCTTCATTAAAATTTTGATTTTTTTTCATGGTAGACAATTATTCATAAGGAAATGTCATCTCAGCTAGCATATTCAGGCACTTTTAATTTGAAGTCAAACATATATCCTGGGTAATAAATTACACCTTTCAAATTAAGGTGGCGGACCACTGTGATATATCTGAATATAATAATTTAACACATACCAAGCATCTATCGTAATTAATAATAATTTTTCTAACTTGTTTTATGAATTATGTGTTATGAAATTATTCAGAGAGTAAGATTATGAATAGGACACAGTTTCTGTGTTTAATTTGCTCACAGACAAGTGGAGTTGTGATGAGATATATTAAGTCCCTGTGGCATCTGACAGAGGACTCATTAAATTTAAAAATCTCCCTAGTAAGTCTTCAGTATTTTGATATATAATTTTCTTCCAACCCCCCCCAAAATTTCACAGTGTCCAACTTGAATTGAAATTTCTATTTGAAAATAATTTGAACCATTTTTTGTTTTTTATGTTTGTGATATAAACTTGTTCACCTTCTATTATAACAAAGTAAGCAAGTTCACACCAAAAAAATTCATATAAATGGCTAATAAACCAATATATTGTTTTAATGACATTAGTATCATAGCCATGAAGAATTTTACGCCTTAGACTTGGGATGAAATATTTTAAAGACCTGATTTAGTAAAGGGGTATATTAATTTGTGATAACAACCCCACAAAAAATCAAACACTGAATCATGTACTCAGATTTTATTTTTAAAAAGAAAAAGAATAAAAAGAGATTACTTAAAAAGGTGAAAGAAACTAATAAAATAGTAAGTAAATTTAAAAAATCAAGAAACAGAAGTAAAATGTATTCTGTCTTTTAAATTCTTAATTTATTTTTGTTTTTAAATATGGTGTAGAATTTATTAGAATTTGTTTTGGTGGGTGATGCTGAGCATATTAATTGTACTTTATTATTTTATTTCTTAATAAATTAGGTAGTGTTGTTCATTAGAAGATATATTAAAATAGTAAATTAGATGAATTTATTAAGTGAGACTATAATATTGATAATTTTTGATAACTCAGAAAAGTTTTAGCAAATCTCACTTATTTAAGGTTATCTGAAAATGCCTGTCCATAAAGTCAAAATAAATCACCTCATTCCACCAACAAAATTCACTGTCTAGGAAGCCAAAACTTATAAATACACACAAATATTGAAACTTTATGCCTAACAGAAGGTAAGACTTAGTTTTCTGAACACTAAAACTATATGGATTTCTCTGTGCTTTATGGTACAGAATGAATAAAATATTACTATATTTATAAAATGAATAAATTGGAATTTTGAAGATACTTTATATTACATGTGAAGTAAGTGCCTATAATAAAATAAACTTGATGATATGCAAAATATACTATTTTAATTAAATAATGCATATGGTAAAGGAATCAAATATGCATTTCAAATAATGTCAGACACATCATACATTTCATTATATTATTTTTTCTGAATTTAAATAGAAATTATAATATAGGAACATAGTTTTATTAATTATATCAAAAGTGGATAAAATAAATCAAGAGATAATTGGCCTCACTAGTGTACCCATAGGGACACATTTTTCTGAAACAAAGTGGTAGGAATGTGCAGGGACAATTCAAGAGAGTTGTCAATATGTAGAAATACACATTCAGCAAGCTGTACGAGGATGAAATGCATCATAAGACAAATAGAGAACCTAAAATTTTCACGATACATATAATTGAAACCTTTTAGGCACTGGCATCCTTGTGCCTACAGTTCTACAGAGATGTTCTTCAAAGTCTTGCAATTTGGTTTTCATGTTTTTGAGAGGTTGGAGAGAAAAGATTTAATGGCTGAAACATCAATAACAAAAGACAAATTATCAAGAGAAAAACAGATTTATTTGATACAGGGTTTAGGAGAAATGGGAGCCTTTAGAAATGAAAACACAAAAGAATATGGAAACCGGTGTATTTTTATGGATAGTAATGCAAAGGAAAACCAAAGAGTATGGTAACAAGCTGGGGAGAACTTAACAAGGCCTGTTGCTTCAGAACCTTCTCAATTGTGTCCGTATGTCTTCAGAGATAAGAATGTACCTTATGCATAAGCACTGGGTGGACAAATTTTTATGACTTGCTTCATGGGAAAGAAACAAGCAGAAGGTCAGAATGAACTTCCATTTCTGCTAATTTCCCAAATATCAAAATGCTGTAGCTTGTGGTAGCATCTTCTGAACCCCATAGGGGAACAGAAAGACATGCAAACTGAAAGATCTTTTCAAGCTAAACAAGACAATTTTTTAATATTAAATTAAATTTAAATTATTTCTTATTTCTTCTTTATGCCATAAACTTTTTAAAAATCTGATGAAAATATCTTACCAGTATGTTTCTTCCATTATTTTTAGTAGATATAGAATTGATGAATATATTTGTGAAAATATAAATCTTGACATTTTCATCACATTGTTCAAAGTAGGTTAGAAAAAAACAATGGGTCATATAATTAGGAATGTATTAAGGGCAATTAAAAGTTGACAATTTTCAAACCTACATTTTTAATTGTAATCTCATCAATATACTAAAATGTGATCTTAGGTTGTTTGAGGTCTTTTTCCTGCTTTTTTTTACTATTTTGATGTAAGTATTTCTTACTACAAGCAGTTCCCTCAGTGCTGCCTTTGCTGTGTTACCTGGTTTTGGTATGTTGTGTTTCTATTTTCATTTTTCTTTTTTTTTTTTTTTTATTTATTTTTGTAGAGACAGAGTCTCACTTTATGGCCCTCGGTAGAGTGCCGTGGCGTCACACAGCTCACAGCAACCTCCAACTCCTGGGTTTAGGCCATTCTCTTGCCTCAGCCTCCCGAGTAGCTGGGACTACAGGCGCCCGCCTCTATTTTCATTTTTCTGAAGATATTTTTACATTTCCCTTTTAAAGTCTTCTTTGACCCATTGGTGATTTAAGCACATGCTAATTTCCATGTGTTCATGAATCCTTTTGGAATTTCTCTTCCATCGAATTCTAGTTTCAAACTCTTGCAGTTGGAAAAAGATATTTAATATGATTTCAACATTTTCCCATATTCTAGGAATTGTTTTGCAGACTAGTGGCCTAACATAACCTTTCCTGGACAATGCTCCAAGTGCAGTTGAGGAGAATGTTTATTATGCAGCTATTAGATGAAATATTCTGTATATGCTTATTAGGTCCTTTTGGTCTAGATTAAAGTTTAATTTCAATATTTCCTTATTCATTTTCTGTCTGGACACCCATCTGTTGCTGAAAGTGGAATGTTGAAGACCCTTATTATCATGTCCATTCCATTCTATTAATATTCGGTTTATATTCTAGGTGCTCCAATGTTGGGTGAACATATATTTCTAACTTTATATCCTCTTGCTGAATTTACTCCTTTATCATAATACAATGATTTTCTTTGTTTATTTCTAGGTTTTAGCTTTAAAGCCTAGTTTGTCTGATATATCTGCTCCTTTTCTCATTTTGTTTCTATTTCATGGAGTATTTTTTTCATCTCTTCAATATTTATGCATATGCTAGATAAAGTGATCTCTTATAAGAAGGACATAATTAATTGGTCCTTTTCTGTGGATCCATTCAGCCACTCTCTATATATTTTGATTGAAAAATTTAATCCATCATCACTCGAGGTTATTATTTATAGGTAAGAATTTCCTACTGCCATTTTGGTTATTTCTCACTTGCTGTTTTGTAGATCCATTATTTCTGCATACTTCTCTTACTGTCTTCCTTTATGGTAAGTAATTTCCTTTACCATGCTGTACATAGTAGTATGCTTTGATTCCTTACTTTTTATTTTTTATGTGTTTAATATAGGTTTTTGCTTTTTGGTTACCATGAATCTTACAAAGGTGTCTTATAGTTATAACCAATTATTGTAACCTGATAATAACTTAACTTAAATCATAAGGAACCAAATCTACATTTTTACATCTCTTTACATTTTGAATTTTTAATTTCATTTTCATATTTTTTAAAATTATTTTTTATTTTACAGTATTATAGGGATACACACATTTTGGTTACATAATTTGCATTTGTGCATTTTAAGTTGATGATATAAGTGTGCCCTTCACCCAGAATTGTGGATTGCAGCCATTGGGTGTGAATTTCCCCTAACGTCCCCCCCACACCTTTTTATACTGTGTATCTCTTAACAAATAATTTTAGTTATGAGTATTTTTAATAGTTTTGTCTTTTAGACTTCGTACTTACCATTGTAAATAAATATTATTTATAAACTATTGTTACAGTATTGGAGTACTATGAATTTTACTGGGTACTTTTATAAGCTAGTCTTGTACTTTTAGAAGCTTTGTGTTAATCATTAATGATCTTTCCTTTTTGCTTGAAGAATGTCCATTTTTTATAAGACAAGTCTGATGGCAATGAATTCTTTCTCTCAATTTTTGTTTGGGAAGGTCTTCATTGATCTTACATTTCTGAAGTTATGCTGGACATAGTATTCTTCATTGGCAGGATTGCTTCTTTCCTTCAGCTCTTTGAATGTATCATTCCACTCTCTCTTTGCCTATAAAGTTTTTGCTGAGAAATCTCCTTCTAAATGTATTAAAGCCCCTTATAAGGGCCAGAAATGCTGGCTAAAGCCTATAATCCTAGCACTCTGTGAGGCTGAGGCTGGGGGATCACTTGAGCTCAAGAGTTCAAAACCAGTCTGAGCAAGAGTGAGACCCTGTCTATACTAAAAATGGAAACACTAGCCAGTGTTGTGGTGGGTGCCTGTGGCTCCAGCTACTTGGGAAGCCGAGGCAAGGTGATAGCTTGAGCCCAATAGTCTGAGGTTGTTGTGCGCTATGACACCAAGGCCCTCTACCCAGGACTACACAATGAGACTCTGTCTCAAAAATAAATAAGTAAATAAATAAATAAACTTCTTATAAGTTATTGTTCGGCTCGGCACCTGTGGCTCAATGGGCTAAGGTGCCAGCCATGTACACCTGAGCTGGCAGGTTCAAATCCAGCCTGGGCCTGCCAAACAACAATGACGGCTGCAACTGAAAAATGGCCGGGCGTTGTGGTGGGTGCCGGTAGTCCCAGCTACTTAGGAGGCAGAGGCAGGAGACTCGCTTGAGCCCAGGAATTGGAGGTTGCTGTGAGCTATGATCCAGGGTGACAGCTTGAGGCTCTGTCTCAAAAAAAAAAAAAATAAGTTATTGCTACTTTTACTACTTTCAGGATTCTTTCCTTGTTTGGTTTTTGACAGTTTGAATGTACTGCTTTTAGGTTGTTTTGTTTATATCCAATTTGATTGGGGACTTTTAACCTTCCTATACCTTAACATTTTTATCTTTCTTTAGGTTAGAAAAGTTTTCTGCTATAATTTTTTAAACTAAAGTTTCTGCCCCTTTATCTTTATCTTCTCTCTATTGAGTTTAATAACTGAAAAAATTCTCTTTTGGTGCCATTGCATAAGTTCTATATACTTCATTCCTATTGATCAAATTTTTTTTTCTTTTAACTGTATTTTTTCCAAATAACCTATTTTTGGCTGGAAAGTTTCTTTAATCTATTTCATCAATTCTGCTTTAAATACTTTATATTGCATTTTTCGTTGTATTCATTTTCGTCTCCAGATCCAGAATTTCTGTTTTTTTAAACTTCTAATTTCAATGTTTCTAAGTTTCTTGTTTTCTCTTATTCTTTTCCTCATTTACAAAAATTGTTTTCCTGTATATTATTGAAGTTTCCTGAGCTTCGTTTAAAATGTTATATTTACTTTTTGGTTAGGCTGTGAATACACATCTATCTCTCTAGCATTGATTATAGCTACTTTGTTTCTACTGATGCCATCTTTCCTTGATTGTCCTTGAATCTTGTGGCTATCTATTGATATCTGTGTATTTGAAGAAGTAGCTATTGCTGAGTTTAGGGGCTCACAGCTATAATCCTAGCATTTTTGAGGCCAAAGTGGCAGGATTGCTGGAGACCAGAAGTTTGAGGCCAGGTTGAGCAACATAGTTATACTTTATCTCTACAAGAAAAAAAAAAGTGTTGTTGGTTTGTTTGTTTTGTTTTTTAGCCAGGAACAGTGATATGCACCTGTAGTTCTACTTACTTACAAGGCTGAGGCAAGAGGTCTGCTTGAACCCGGGAGTTTGACATTGTAGTGAGCTATGATGACACCACTGAACTCTAGCCAGGAAAACACAGTGAGTTTTTGTCACAAAGACAAACAAAAAAGAAGTAAGTTCTTACTCTAGTTTTTGTGGACTTGGTTTTCTCTGGAGAATGTTCTTCCATAGTAAACCTGCCAGGAGATTCTGGGCAAGCCCTCTGTCATGGTCCATTTGCCTAGGAATGCTTGCTTATTGCAGTGCTCAGGCACCCTAAACCTGGGACCACCATGTCTGTTGTGGCACAGGGTTGGAATCACATGGTCACTGGGCTGGCACAGTGCGTACCTGCAGACCCCTGGTTGCTGAGGTCTGCCTGTTGCTGAGAGTTGTCCAGAGCCTAAGGCTGCTATTGTCTGGCGGTGATGCAGATGGCAAGAAAAGTGTGCCGCACAGGAGCTGTGGGTTTCTGCCTGGTGCCGGGGCGTGTCTATGGGTGGGTATTGGTCCAGAGTCTGGGGCTGTGGAGGTCTGCATGGTACTGAGTTTTACTGTGATGGGCCTAGTTTGGGGGCCAAGGTGAAGTCCTCCACTTATGGCCTTCTTTTTACCCCAAGTACTGTCAAGAGGTGCTTGTGTTTCAAGGGGGGTGCTATGTGTAAGGTGAAACACCCTTACTACAACCATACATGCATCTTTTCCTATTGCTAGGTGGTGATCCGGTACTGTGATCTCTCATCTGGTTTCCTTAACTTTTGTGAAAGAATTTCTTATACATACAGTTCAAATAGTTGTTTATTTAATGGGGTGATCTGTGAGAAATCTTATTTTACCATCTTGCACCATTCTTCTTTCTCTAAAAACCTTCTTTTGCAGATAAAATCTCAGCCTTTAAGGAATAAATGTGATTCAATAAGAAGTTTACTGTGTTCTAAGAAAATGTCTTTTAACACAACTACTCTTTGGAATTGTTACCATGTAGATTTGGGGAAATTTAGAGATCTTTTATGTGAATCTTGACATCTGAGTTTTTTGAATTTTATTTTTCAAGGTAATAGTTTTCAGACACTATAGAAAACAAGAACAATTTCAGAGAGAGAGATCTGTAATAAAAAGTAACTAGTCCAAACCAGATATGGCTATGGTAAGAAACATACCTTCTTCCTCTACTCTCCAAGTTCCTGTGTGTGTGTGTGTGTGTGGAGCATCTTTATGCTATTCTATAACACAGGTGAATAAAGTGAAGTTTGTATTAAAATCAAAAAATTTTAAAGAAGAATCACTTTTCTATGAATCAAACTGATAAAATGATTATGTATCAAAATATGCAGCTTCTTTATATATTATCCATCCCAAAGATTTTTTTGGATGTAAAAAATTAATTTTCTGTCTAAACTATTAATAGTTTGAAATTTTAAAGATATGATGAAGTATAATATAGTCCTCTAAACATCTTATTTGTGATACTTACATGGTTTTTAATTGGTAACATGATACTCATAAGTATATTCTTTCTACCACTGGTATCATTTTGACAAACAGTCCAGTACAATGAACACTATCCAGGTATGAGCACACTAAAAACTGGCTCAGAGCCCATGTTACAGTGGTTACAGCATCAGGCACACACACAGAGGCTGGCAGGTTTGAACCGAGCCAGCTAAAACAACATTGACAACTGTAACAAAAAGTAGCCAGGTGTTGTGGCGGGCGCCTGTCGTCCCAGCTACTTGGGAGGTTGAGGCAAGAGGATCACTTAAGTCCAAGAGCTTAAGGTTGCTGTGAGCTGTGACTCCACAGCACTCTACCAAGGACTACATAGTGAGACTCTGTCTAAAAAAACAAAACAAACAAACAAAAAACCCTGATTTCAGCATTATCTTTGTATACATGTAACAAAAACATTTTTATCCTCTTAATATTTGAAATACAAATAGATAAATACAAAATACCAAGTAGCTCTTTTCAAGATCAAAAAGGCCCCTCTTTAGGACATATCCAAGTAGTAATCTTCCATCCACGTCAAAATGATTTTGTATTTACATTTGAAGTAGCTAATCATTCCCTCCTTCTTAAAATACTTTCCCATAGTCCTAAAAACACTGCACTCTATTTTTTTTAATTCACTTATCTCAGAAGTTATTTCTTCTGCTCTATTCGTGCCTCTTCTTTTGCTCACTATCTAAATTTTAGAATTTCCCACAAAGGCTTTGACCTTTTTCTCTATCCGAAGTCTATCCTTAGGTGAGGTAATCTAACTCCACAAATTTAAGCTATTTTCTAAAATGTTGAATAAGAATACATTTTCATCTCAATTGTTTCTTTGAGCTATAAAGTTGTATGTTTTATACACGTGTCTTATGCCCTTTTGGATATATACGAACATCTCAAAGTCAGTATATGTACATCAGAGTCCCTCTATTTTAGCCACAGCCACTCTGTTCCTTGCATGTTCCTTACCTGGGTATGTCACTGTCATCCAGTCTGAGACTAAGAGTGATCGCTGGAGTCTATTTCTCAACATCCCTCCATCCATCAATGTCTTATCAATCTTATCACCCAACTATATCCAGAATCTCTTCACTTCTTACCATCCACAATTTAACTCCAACCCAAGCTACTCCCACTGCCAGCTGGACTGAAATGGCATCCTCTCCGCTTCCTTTACACTTTTTCACTCTTCCTTCTTCACTGGTTGTATACAGAGGTCAGAATATCATTTGAAAGTGTACACCTGAATACACAGGCTCTCCTGCTGCCCACCCACACCCACCAGCACTTACACATGTACTTCAAAGGGTAGTGCCTGTTGCTCAGTGAGCAGGGAGCCGGCCCCATATACTGAGGGTGGCAGGTTCAAACCCAGCCCCGGCCAAACTGCAACAAAAACTAGCTGGGCATTCTGTCAGGTGCCTGTAGTCCCAGCTACTCAGGAGGCTGAGGCAAGAGAATCGCCTAAGCCCAGGAGTTGGAGGTTGCTGTGAGCTGTGACGCCACCGTACTCTACCAAGGGTGAAAAAGTATGACTCTGTCTCTAAAAAAAAAAAAAAAGGCCTCCAATGACTTACAACTACAATTTAAATAAAATTTTTTAAAGAGATTATTCCATAGACTGCGCGGTATACAAAGTTCCATGTGGTCTGAAAAATGTCCTCCTATCTCACTGGATAGTCTACTTTCCCCATTTTCTATTTTCAGTTAGGTTTTCCTTTTGTTCTTAAAACACATATTTCAGGATCTTTGCATTTGCTGCCCTTTTACCTGGTCTAAAATCGGTCTTCTTCTGGCTCTTTGCATGATGATTTATTCTCCATAAAAACAAACAAAATAAGGGAAACAATACTTTCCAAGCACCAAGCACAGTTCCAGGTTATTATCTACCTTATTTAAATGATACAATAACATCATGAACTAATATTCCTTTTCACAGAGGAAATCTAGGATAAGAGTAAATAAGCAATATTGCTTATGTTAGACTACTAGCAAAAAAAATTACTGATATTAAAATCCAAGCCTATTGGAACTAAAGATCTCATTTGGAAGCTAATATTTATCTAGCACATTCATCCAGTATGTTTTAATGCCCTTAATACATCCTAAGCACAATAATGGACTTTTTATTATAATCTGAAATTTTATTTTTGCCAAGGCCTTATTCCTTTAAAAAGGCCCAGATAGTGATTAGGATTGTGCCTGGTTAAATAAAGAACAAGATATTCAGATGGAAAAAATAATTTGTTGCAATTAATATAACTAAAACATGAATTTTTATTTATTCACCTTTGTGAAAAATAGAACAGATTTATATGAAGTTGGAATTAATTGTACTATTAGCTCTTTTACAGTCAAATTGGGCTATGTGAAACATTCGTTATTCAGAGTGATAATTTGTGAGTATGATGTTATCTCTGGAGATAATAGTACTTAATGCAGAGATTATAGGATTACACTTTAAAATAATCACTTAGTTTGCCTCTTGATTGAAAATGTGTAATACGGGAGGGCGATTGGTGGGATCACACCTATGGTGCATCTTAGAAGGGAACTGGTGAAACTTACTAGATGCAGAATACCAATGTCTTCATACAGTGATTAAGAAAATGCCATGAAGGCTGTGTTTACCAGTTCGATGAAAATATTTCAGATTGGATGGGAAGTCAGCACATTGTGCCCCATGATTGCACTAAGGTACACAATTTTGATTTAATAAAAATTAAAAAAAAAAGAAAAGAAAATGTGTAATACTTTCCAAACATAGACATATAGAATTTACATACATAAAAAGCTATAGAAATAATTGGTTTACTTGAAATGTCTGAGATGAAATATTTACTCTGGTCAGTCACTGCGAGCAATTTAGATATTTATAAATGGCAAGGCATGCAAATGATTGTACTGCAAGTTCTGGGAGAACAGGATTATTTTTAAAAACTCCATTGATCCTCATACTATCTCAAAATGTCTGCGGTTATTATAGAACCCTTATTTCACCAAGATCAAGTTCATCTACAAAACATTTTTAAAGATGTAAATTACAAGCTTCTGAAAGGTAACGTAGAATTGTCATGCTGATTTGCAAATGAGCACTAATCAGAGTACCGCTGAGTTCTGACTGGACATGGAGGTTTCCCTTTGGACTTCACACTGGAGAAAACTTTGTCAACATCCCTTTGGTTTGCTATCTAAATAGTATGAAAAGAAAACTCTCAGAGGAGCCATTTACTATTAGCAACTGAAATAAATTAGTCATAATTCAGTGCATGGAAATTGTAGTCACTTAGGAAACATCTATCTCTATCTAAAGTTCAGCTTGTGAGAAAAATGAAAAAGCCTTAAGCATATTCATTTTCAGATTACACTTCCAGCTAATGCAGGGGAGGTCATCTTTCTCTTAGGGTTGACATTTATTTTCCTCATAAAGAATAACATATAACTTTAAATATGCAAAACCCCAGTATTTGTGGCAAGACGCAATGACGTGTAGCCTATATTGTATTTGGGTTCAGTTTATGGCCTTTGCTTGCCTTTCAGAGCCAACCATGCCGTTAAAGGGAGAAAGTCATTACCGCATCTGAATTAATTCTATCCTTTTTCACAGTATTAAAATATCTGTATTAATTATCACATTCATGAATTGAAAACTTTCCAAATGTTAACTTTAAGTAGTTGAACTCATGAATTACTTTAAGAACTAAGTATCATAATATACGATAAAAACTGTAACTTTACATTTTCCTCTTTTAATGTGATATTGTCCAGATTTTAAAAGCAATACATGAAGTTTCTATTTTGGCAATGAATGCATACCAATCGCACAGATAACAATTACAAATTCTATTCAAAATATGTACAAACAACTATTTGACTATGTGAAGCACTGCTGAGTGACCCCACAGGGCCTGGAACTGCAGATTAAAATAGATAAAAACTCTATTTAATAAACCTTGTGCTTATGCAGGTTTTTTTTTTTCCTCGTCCACAGGATGAAGATAGCTGAAGTTTAAACAGAAATCCACAGTATTATGGGCTTGAGGCACCAGATGATGAAGTTATACGCTGCAGAGCAGTTCAGGAGGGAATGGAGAAACTCTGGAGAAAAGAGACAAGAGTCCCCAGGTTCGCTTATAAACTTCGCCAAAAGTATGGAATGAGCGCGTGTTCCTCCCTCTTGCGTTTAAATTTGTAACACAGATCCTAACCAGTGTAACAGGATTATAAAAGGAAATAAAACGCATACTACTTTACAGACATTAAAGAGATGACAGAGACAATAATGACATTTTACCTAAATTTTATGACAACTAATATGATGGCATAGATTATACTGAAAAATTCCTTAAAAGATACAAACTAGTGAATCCCACTTCGGAAGAAACAGGGAATACGATTTACGTTGTCTTTATTGCATACTTCCCCACCATCATTTTCTAGTTTTGTCAAATTTTCTCTAATTACATTTAGAATTTAGATTTTTCCCACATCAAACTTACTACTGTCTGTCTCTGATATCCCAACAATAAGAGAGCTTCGCATCATTACTCTTTCCCCGTTTTGTTCTCAAATGACAATGCTGTTCGTTGCACGGCCCAAGGCTCATCACAGGCAGGTGTGCTGGGCTGGGTCTAGAGCATGCTGCCTTCCCTGGACTGGTGTGCCCGGTGCACAGTTCTGCTCCTCCTCCAGGGGTAATTTCTTTCTCCTTCTATGTCCTTCTTCCAGCGGCAAGGAATTTACACCTGTTCCATCAAGGTGGCAGTATTATTCCCTTCCCCCATGATTAATGCATTTATTTCATAGAGTAGATAGGGAAAAAGTGTCCGATGGAGTCTTGTGACCCTCCCACACCAGTGCTTTGTCGTCCCTTTTCTAGTCTGTGCCACAACCGGCATTTTCTTAGGAATCTTCCCATTTCTTTCTATGAGTTCTTAGTGGAGTTTATCAAGGAAAATCCTTCCAGAGTATGCAGAGTCCCCCAATTTCAGTGGTCATCCGACTTCACGCTCGTTATCCCACACTCAGCTGCTAACCACTCATCGCTTATTCCAGCAACACTCTTTACACCTGGGTCCATTCGTGTCTGTCACAAGCAAGAGAGTGCTAACTTCAGCTTTGATTTAATAATAATAAAAAAATAAAAAAAGAAGCGAGTGCTAACTTGCCCTCCCTCCCTGCAGACCTCCGTCTTTCCTCAGACTGTGGACCAGCTGGTGGCTCTGCAACCTGGGCTTTACTGGGTTTGAAAAAAGTGAGTAATCTGATGTTTATCTTATTTTGTTGTTGTTGTTGCTGTGATAGTTCAAGGGCTACCCTTTCCAATTTTATGCATCCTGGACCCCAAAACTGTTCTTAATATTTTGGAGATTTTTGGAAAATTCTCAAATGGACATGTTTACCTTTAAAATAAGTATACACAGAATGACGTACTGGAGCTAATAGATAGTACCAGCTTGACAGAGTTGCTTGTTAAAATTTCAGGATTATGAGCTGGTGCATCATCCATGATGTGAATATTCCACCATAGAAATAAGCAAATGCTGCAAATAAAGGTGCTTCTATTATTTCTTCCTTTTCTGAGGAGTCGGTCTTTAAACACTGACCACCTACCTTACGGTAAACCATACGAACCAGAACTTAAGCATAAGATTGAGACTATTTTATTTCAGATTATGTATCAAGTCTAAATCTTTAAAGATCTACTTGAAAATATTATGAACAAACTTTCTGACTATTAAGCTTCCCTGAGGAATGGGAGGTGGTTTTCAAGCTCTTTCTACCTTTAATCCTGCCCATGGATGGCCTTGTCTTTAGTAATAGTGTTTTCAAAATTATTTTCGATCAATAGTTTTTATTTTCAAATACTCCATCCCTAATTTTCTATAGATGGAAGAATTTAATCAACCGAGTCAGCACTGCTAGATTTATTTGCCCATAATTGAAGCCAGATATAAAAGCTCATGAATTTGTTCACTGAACTACTTCTTTTTCCTTCAAAGTGAAAGCCACACTCTGTATGAGAAAGTTAATATGGAAAAGTACATTTATGTGATAATAAATTGAATTTGAAAAAATGTATAAAATTAAACTATAACCCTTCTCCTGTATCAATGAAGATTTAATTTGGTTCTTCTGAATGAAAATCAAGGTTTTGAATTTACATAATTGCCAATTTTGAAGTTACCTAACGATTATAAACACCTCTTGAGGAAATTACATAGTTCTCCTTTTTATCTCTCTTTCTCAATGAATGGTCTGCATAGCAAATAGCCGGTAAATTGCTGTCGACAACATTACATTTTTAATAGAGAATATTTTTCAAACATTGCATAGCTAAAGTTCAAAATATTACCATCTAATTATATTTTTATTCATATGACTATTAAAGTTTACAGTGTAAATAAAGGATGATAAGAATATTAGAGACATGATGAGGGGAGACTCTGCACTAGTTATCGAAAAGGAAAAGTACAACTTCTTTGCTCTGTCATCTCAAAACGGCACTCAGTTATGCCTGGGTGTCAGGTGGCCTTCACAGCAGGCTCAGCTGGAAAACTAAAGCTAAACATTTGCATCATGTAATCAAGTTATGCTTTACTGCTGTCATTTAAGGCATAAGGATGTAATTGTTTTATATAGGTAATGGATGGATAGATAGATAGATAGATAGATAGATAGATACGTGTGTATAGATATACATTGTTTTTTACATATAAATTTTCCTACCAATAGCTTACTTACACACATTCCTACTAGATTATTTTCCTTTTAGTATCCTTGGCATCATTTAAAGCAGAAGCTCAACTTGTGTAAAACTATCTGTGTTTTGTCATTGCTGTGTTACTCTACTGAAGCCATCTCTATTGAGCTAGCGTCTACGTTTATCTTTTTCTATATGTTTCTTAATAAATTTGAACAACTATTTTATTTTCCTAAATTATTAGTAGAAAACATTTACACATGGTTATAATAATCATTACAATACTTCTCTTTAGTTGTCTTCTTTTTGTCCAAACTTTGAAAATTAAAGCTTTACAGGGACATTCTTATATCATCTTTTAATATTCAGGTCTTACTTTAACAGCTAGAATCCTCAAAATATGCCTAGCATAATTTCCAAAGACTGTATGAACAAGAATTATCAACACTTTTGTCTTCTTCACATTATCCCCAGCAGTTTTCCCTAAGGATTATCTTTTTCTATCATTACATAATATTCCTCTTGCTTAAGTCCTTCCAAAAAAGCAACTGGACTCATTAAAAATCATCTGGATATAAAGTATATTCAGCTCAACAGTATAGAGTAGTCAATTTGTAAAATGTTTGTATTTGTCTTGAGCTGTTGAAATAAGTGGCTGTGCCTCATCCCATTTAGGAAGTAACTTCAAAAACTAGAAACTTAAAGAATCTAGAGCCCCTCCTCTTCTTTCTTCCATATTTTTTCTTTTAACTATCTTTCCATTTTAAAATTGCTTTATTTCATTTTATTTTATTTTTTCAGTTTTTGGCCAGGGCTGGGTTTGAACCCGCCTCATCTGGCATATGGGGACAGTGCCCTACTCCTTTGAGCCACAGGCGCCACCCTGCTTTTCTTATTTTTTTGTAACATTGATAGTTTTACTCTCAAAGCATGGGACAGAGCCTTGTTTAATGGTTTTCTTTGAAGCATTTAAAAACCCAGGTAGGAGAGGCTTACCTGAGCATTTATTCACTTTGATGTGTCTCCCCTCCTGGTACCTTGCCAACAATAGTTCCATCCCTCAATCAAATAAATAATTTCTAATTTTTATTCCTCCATTAAAAATGTTTATTGGCAAGGATACATAAATAAACATTAATAAGACAAATAAGAAGTGGTTGCTTACCTCTAAGAGCATTTCCTCATGATAAAGGGAGCCACCAATGGTTGTCCTATGAGAAAGAGACATAAAATTAGAGTGAAGAGTAGTTGATTTTATTTTCTTAATAGTACAATTTAATACAAAGAAAGGTGTGGCATTCTTGAAGGAAATATTTATATAAAGAATCCTTGCTTCATGCAATATTCAATATCTTATTAAGCTCTTGGGAAGGGTAAAAATGTAGACATTGCCTGATAATAAAGGATAACGTGATTCTTTGACTGAGGAAACTGCATAACATATCCCTGGACCAGAAACAGAGTTTGCTTTTGTTTTACTGAATCTATTTTGGGGTTTTTTAAATACTTTATGTTCCCAGAATTCACCAGTCACAAGCCTTATTCCTCTCAACCTGTCATTTTCATTGATAAGACTGTTGTATCCCCAAGTTCCTTAGGCGACTAAGGTTTGGGTTTTTCTTATTCTTGTAAATAAGTAACAGGGAAAACTGACATGTAGTAACCTTGCTTGAATATAATTTTTTAAACATTAAGCTAAGACACACACAAAGTCACCAAGTTCTCAGATTGAAAAGGAAAGAAGGAAAGAGATTGCTTTTCCAGATATTTTCTCCATACTGGAAGAGACAGCTACTTAAGCATATTGTCAGTCTAAATGAGTTCACTAGCAGCTGTCACACAATTTTAGCCAATTTCCTACAGTCACATAGAGGAACAATGTCACCACAATAACAAGGAATGTCGTTAACTGTTACTAGAATTTACATATGCCACTTGTAATATTTTCGTTAAATTTTGTGTTGTTGCTTCAAGACTGTATTACTTAAAAGAAAATAGCTTGATAGCTTGGGAAGTTGATAAGGCTCTATTCAGATAAAGTCTTCAAAAGCAATATGTTTATCTTCTCAGATAAGACAATCTGTCTGATGCTGTGAAATGATGAAGGGCAGTATCAGCACTCACATTTCGGATGGCCATTGTCAATGTTTTGGTACAATGTGGGTACTAGAATTTTTGAAAGAACACACTCTAACTTGGATTGACTTAAGCAAAATAAACAATAACAAAAAACTATTTTCATATGGAATATTGGACTGTCTCACAGAATCCAATCAAATTAAAAAAAGAAAATTGCCCTAAACCAAGTTTTCTACCAGGAAGAGCTCCCAAGAGCTCAGGGGCAGGGTTTAGTCACTCTACTGTAACTAACTAATGGTGCCCCCCTTTTCATGTCTCACATTAACATTTCAACAGTAGGAAAAATAGCTACGGTCACAGATTATTGACATAGCCACTGGAGTTTCACCTGTGTGACCGAAGTTAAGGTCCTAACAAACAGATTTTTGATATTACACTGTCATATGTTATTCTTTAGAATTTCTGAACAATTCAAGCAAAGAAAATAAAATAAATAAAAGCTAAAACGAAGAAGTGAACTAATAATTAGGCCCACAGAAAAACTTTTAGAAGCAACCTTCAGTTATTAAGTGAATTGCAACAGTGCAATGTTAACACAAATAGAAATTAACATGGAATCCTTATTTTTAGACAAATCACAGTCAATGCAATTGTCTCCTTGACAAGGCTCTTTAAAAAGGGACTTCTGGCCTTAGAGAAAAGCAAAACGTGGTTAATTCAATAGCTAGAAAAATGGGAAATACAACATTTATTAAATGTACATTGAATAGATCTACCCTTTCAAATAGAGGTTGTTGCACATCAGTACTATACCCAGCCATATAAAACCCATTTGGTTTTGGAGTTTTTTTCCCCCCACAGGAAATATACTTTGCAACAGTGGATTATTTCTAAATTGATTCATTAAACATATTATCAATATACTCTGTTCTTAAATTCATCAGTTGGGCATTCATAAATTTGTCAATTTTGTCAGAATTAATTAGCCTGCTAATTTAGGCATTTTGCAACATTCTTGAAGATCATATTTTGTTTTGAACTTTGTATTTAACGTATGTTGTTTGTGACTTTAGATTTCTATAGATCATAAAACACTAAATAATAAGCTTCCTTTCTGACTGATATTTGGACATTTCAAAATATTCAATCTTAAAGTCAGACAAAGCTGTGAGAAAGAGTTTATTTGGGGCATAAATTCTCCCTGTGGTTTAATTAAAGATTGGTAATTAGGATTATTATGTGTTGTGGCTTATCTTGAATTCTGATCACTATGTGTTGTTCCCAGTTGGCCCTTTTGATCTTTTCTTTCATGCTCCAAATAGTTTTACTAATTTAAGTCTGAAAAAAAATCCTTTGTGACTCAATTTAAAAAATAAATGTGCTACAACAGTTCAGGGAGAATAGTAATGAAGATATAATTGAAATTTTATGATGAAGTTATTTCTTTAGAAGTATGCTTTGCCCAAATTTATTTCCCTTATCTGCTTTTCTTTTTTTTCAAAATGTAATTACTATAAACTCATTATAAGATAAATCTCAATTATCACCTAGACATTGTATGTATGTGTGCGTGTTTATACGTGTATGCAGATATAACTTATTTACTTCTGTATGATTTTTAAGTGTAATTTATGGTTTAAATAATTTCCTACACTTTTCCTCTTTGTAACAGGAAATTATTATAGATACAGAAGAATTTCCTCTAGACTTACCAAGTGTCAGATATTATATTTTTTCAATTTGTGAAAGCTTACTAGTTGATTTATACAAGGAGGTCTAGAAACTTAGTCGGCATGATAAACTATGAATCTTGTATTCAAATACTTGGGAATTTGCCAGATTCACAATCTGGTTTTGGGGGTGGGGAGGGTGTAAGAAAATTATATGCTGGAGAAATTGGCCAACCCACATTTAAACATTCAGTGTGACACATTAGGGAAATCTTCCACACTGTCTCAATTTCAACCTCATGGAAAATTAATGAGTGCATGAAAAACCCAAGCTTGTGGGCATTATTAACCCGGCCCTGATACCAGCTAACTCAGGAGGGAAACAAATTCTAGGCATTTTAGTTTATTCTTTTCCTTCAAAAACAGAGTTCTAATTCAAGCCTCATTTTTTGTGTGTTTGTTTTTTCTTTTGTTTTGCTTTCAATATTTTCTTTTGTGCTGCAGCTCAACAGAAGCAAACAGACTCTGACCTTTACCATTGTTAAAATAATGGAGTATAGGCTCAAGTCAGCTGGCTGCTTTACAGTACCACAAAGGGTAATGGTAAGAGAAAAAAAAATTATACGTTAATGAAAAGTAAGACTTTTTTCTTTAAACTGAGGTAGAAATATATAGTTGATGAGTTAACTGTGCTACATCAAATTTTTATGACATTTATTTAATATCACTTTCCTTCCAATGATTATCATTCCTGGCAAAATGTCTTGATTATATAGTTATATACCACTTAAAATATATAGATATGGAAATATTAGAAAGAATGTATATGCTTTCTTAACTATTAAAATTCCATTTAAGATGGCAGTCACAAATTTATTCATAAGGAATCTTCTGCTGTCAAGTTCATGTTCTCCAGGAAATTGAAAGGATGGTTTCTGATTTTTTTACTATGAATCATTTAACTATTATTACATGATAAAAAGTGTCATTTTTATCAGTCATGATAGACTGCGTAAATATTATGGTAATAAACAGCCTCCAAGTCTCAGTGGCTAATCCAATGGAGATTTATTTCTCTCTAGTACAGTTTCTGCTGGGTTCAGGCAGCTCTCCGGGGCAGCTGTCCGGCAGAGTGGAACTCAGCGTCCCAGGTTACACCTCCATGTCATCAGAGTTTTAATAACTACAGCAGCAGGACAAAAGAGCCTAGAAATTCACACGTCTCTCTTTAACACTTTAACCGGGAAACGATTCGTGGCGCTTCTGTTCACGTTTCCTTGCCAAACCATGTCCTGCGGGCTTGCTTAAAGGAGTCAAGAAAGTGCCGTTCTCCTGTAAGCTGGCGTGGAAAAGAGAGGCTGAAACATTTATACGCAAGAGATTTTTTATTTACACGTTTGGGGTTTTTATTTGATTTTTCTTTTCACAATTGCAGAGTACTAAGAACAGTTGCTGGCAAACCTTTCCAGCCCAGAATAACATACGAAAGATTTTCTTTTTTTTTTTTTTTTGCAGTTCTTGGCCGGGGCTGGGGCTGAACCCGCCACCTCTGGCATATGGGGCCGGCGCCCCACTCCTTTCAGCCACAGGCGCCACCCAGAAAGATTTTCTTTTTTCTTTCTTTCTTTTTCTTTTCTTTTTTTTTTTTTTTTTTTTGAGACAGTGTCTCACTCTGTCACCCTGGATAGAGTTCTGTAGTGTCATAGCTCACAGCAATCTCTAACTCTTGGGCGTAAGCCATCCTCTTACTTCAGCCTCCCAGGTAGCTGGGACTAGAGGCACCCACCTCAATGCCCGACTAGTTTTTCTATTTTTAGTAGAGATGGGGTCTCACTCTTGCTCAAGCTGAATAGGAAAGATTTTCATCTTTTATCATATGTCATCACAGATGCTCAGCTCTTTTGTTACAGCATAAAATCCACAATAGACAGGAGGTAAACAAATGAGCATGGCTGTGTTCCAATAAAACTTTTTTCTGCTGGGCACAGTGGCTCATGCCTGTTATCTTAGCATTTTGGGAGGCTGTGGAAGGTTGATTGCTTGGGCTCAGGAGTTCTAGCCCAGCCTGAGCAAGAGCAAGACTGGACCCTACTAAAAAATACTAAAACTGGCTGGTCCTGGTGGCCACCACCAGTAGTCCAAGTTACTGGGAAGGCTGAGGCAGGAGGATCACTTGAACCTGGGAGTTTGAGGTTGCTGTGAGTTATGACGAAGCCACAGCACTCTACCGAGGTGAAGGAGGCGGACTCTGGCTATAAATAAATAAATAAAAGATTCAGAGTCTGAGTCTTGTTTTTATGGCCTGACCTGCAGTGGCACGTATCCTTTGTGATAGATTCCTAGGATCCTTTTCTTTCTCATCAATGCTTAGCTCCCTACCAACACATCTCATAAAGCTGAGGATGTTGTGAGTTGTGCATGGTAAAAAACACCAGGTGTCTTTTACATTGACTACAATAGAAATGGTGCCTCCCATGGGATCCCAATCCACTAAGCCTCTGTACAAGTTACAAGAATCACTTACATTTCGGTTTTGTAAATATTAGTGTGTTTTCATCACTGTTAAAAATGAAGTCTGACACGGTAATACCCATTCAAACGGATGGGCAAGGTTTGGGAGAACTGTACTTGCAATGAACATTATCAACATGTTTATTTGGTGACATCTCTTTTTGATATTGATGTGTATGTAAAAAATTAGAATATGTTGAAAATTATGGAAACATAACAAAAAGAAACATCAGACCCTAGTAATTATTTTAAAATTCTAGTTAATTCTATACACATAAATATGCACCAAAAATTCATATAAGGATATACATTCAACTTTACATAGTATCTTTTGTTTTCATTTAATATTTCCCATTGTTATAAAGTTATGTGATTGTGATTTTTAATGAATCTTGACTTTTTTAGCGAGTGGATTGACTATAATTTTTGGATCAAGACACGTTTTAAAAATTTAGCCTGAAAAAAAAGTTAGCATGCTTCAAATTTTTACCAGTGCAAATAATTCATTAATGAAATGATTACAAATGAACCTTTATGCACATCTGTAGTTATTTTCGTAGGATAAATTTCTATAGTATAATTTGTTCACCCCTTCTATATTCTCATAAAGAAAGTGTGAATATACCTATTTTATATTATTCTCACCAAAATTGACTATTATCTTCATATGGTAAAAACATAAATTATTTTGACTTTGACTTTTTTTTCTAATTCAAGAATGACTCACTTACCTGGCAATTTCAGGGACAAATTCACACACAAATGTTTCAAATATTAGAATATGGCTATTAGAGAGCATATATTTGCTGTACATTTTTCTACCTTGTACACAGAGGAGTAATTTAATCTTTTCTCAGATATTGTAAGTTATCATTAAGACAACATGGGATGCAGTTTTCGGAAGACATTATCAATATTAATGATGTTCACTCTCTATGATGTATTTGTACCGCTTGATTTCGTCCACCTTGAAGATGTATTGTTTTTATAATATAATAAGGGAAAACAGAGATAAATACATACACATGAGTTGGGCCTATTTACTAATAAGCTGTGTTCTCAATGTCCCTCAGGAAAATCAATCTTATTAATGTGCAGCTCCCTTATTACATTATTTATGAGTTTATGTTTTGTAGCTGAGTTATCTGTGTGTGTTCTTACTCTTTCATGTTGAGTTCATAGAAATAGGGGAAAATAATCCTTTTCCATTATTGACAGAAAGGGGAAAACCACAGTGATGATGAAGAAATATCGTGTTAGGGACTTGTATTTGGGGGCCATTTATCTAAGAAGAACGACAGGACATGCACGGAACTCCACGTGTGCAGGCAGGAGAGTTTAGAAGCCTCCAGCTCCTGCTAGACCTGTGTCTGTCATGTTTTTATCCAGTTTCCTTAGCCTGCTTTGGCTTGTTTTCTGGGTATGCCAAAATGCCCCCCAACAGCGTTTTCTTGTCTGCCAATTGATTTAATGGGAACAAATTTGCATGTGACCATTTTTCTTTTTTCTTTTTTTTTTTAATGTATTTTATTATTCATAACATTATTTCCCCCCTCCCCCCAGTGGTAAGACAGAATTGACTTACAGAAAAGAATACAGAAAACACTAAAGTTCCTGGTAGAGGGAGAGAATTCAAGTGGGGAGAGAGAAGCTCTCTCCCTTCCTCTCCCGGTCTTTCCCCGTCTCCTCCTTTAGGCCTTTAGCCTCAGGGTATATATATGTGTATGGGTTCCTTGGCCAGGAAACGTTCCTTCTGCCAGGGGCAAGGTGAATGAGTGTATCAATGAATGGATACAGTCCATTCATGGAATTGAGGCCTAGGAAATTCACAAGAAATTGACCTAGGCATAGGAAATGGGGGTTCCACATCTAGTCCTAAGTGTAAAGTGAAGGAGACACC